>JAIGNY010002471.1:487500-495000 GCA_020152595.1 Chiridota heheva | reverse complement strand
GTTCCACTCTGAAAATAACAATAGTCGTAATGAAATCAATCAGAGGTTGCCATCGATCATACACAAAAAAGCAAATAAGTTTGATTTCCTCCTTGAAATGAAAATCAATCATTTTGAAACTACTAAAGTTATTAACCAAGTTATAAAATACTATATGAAATTGCTATTTAATTAAAAACACACACCGAGGGAAGTTTGTGCCCCCCCATCCTCCTCCCTTTCTCCACTCCTTACACTTTCTCCAATCCCTGAAACACACTCAACTCATTCTCGACCCTGGCTGCCTGGATAGATCCCTTTTCAATCGTTGCTCAACTTAACCAAATAATGCAAACAAAAGAAACCACTAACAATAGACTACTCATCTCAAGGAATGGAATCTCTGCTTCATCTTTTGTTCTGGGAGGTACGAACACTTCATCTTCGAAGTAAATCCAATGATGACCTAAAGTTTTCGATTTAAAAAAATAATCGTCCACAATATTCTGATAATATCAAATTTCAATAAGCAAAAAGCAAAATATTTGTTTCAAATTTAAGATATTTTTTTTTACTTTTTGGGGTAGAAGAGAGGTTGTTGTATACCTTTTAAGAAATATAAGTCAATCACTTTGTTAACCTACTTGTCAGTTTGTCTTCCATTCAAGATTAATTTGAAAAAGATATGCTACAATTTATTATGTTTATATTGGGACACAAATCGCATCTCTTCTGTTATTACCAAGCATCTACCGCACATTGTGAAGTCTGCTGCCGCTGTATTGACATGTTATGTTATTCTCAAATTTACTTAACATGACGTCAATGGCATCAGCTTTCAAATGTTCATGGACATATGCAATCATTTTTCACAGAGCCCTAAACTGTCAAACGTAATCATATTTGATCAATTTAGAGAGCAGAAAAAGCGCCCAAAGCTGAAATAGTATCAGGCGCTACAATCTTGGACAAAACTCTTTGAGACACTTAATGAAATTATGTGATGCTTTTCATGAACCTATTTTTCTATTGTAAATAATTTCACATTTAGACATCATAATTGGTGAAAATTTTCTTTCATTGCCTCTTCAATCCCTAATCTTTTATTTGTAATTGATATCTTAAAATTTTAAGGCCTTTTTTACAATTTCATTGACGCCGCCAGTGCCCCTTCCCCCTACCTAAGTATAATTACCGTCCTCCCTTCCCCGTCCAATATTGGCCATTGCGACTGGTTTTGTTTCTGGAAAAAAGAGGGAAGGGGGTAGGTAGTTACAATTCTCGGAAAAATATTAAAGAAACATAACACTATAGCATATTTAGATCTCAAAACGCTGAATTGTCCCAACAGTTTTGTCCAAGATTGTCTAAGGAAAGAATGTCAATTTCTCGTTCAGACTCCTTGCATTATTTCTCTAAAGAAGATGTGTTTTTAGTGTGTAGAGAAAATAGCGACACAAATTTCAAAGACAATAAGTTATATGATAAATAAGAATTTAGTTGGGGTTTGGAATAAACAGATAAATAAATAGGTAAAATGACAACTATTTAAGGTGTGCTTTGAATGTTGCAAATACCTGCGAATTTGTTCGCTTTTCGATGATCGAATGAAATCAATGAAGAGTATGGCGGAAGAAATCGGAAGGGTTAACACCAGGGTGTCGTTCAAAAGGACAGAAAGTTAGAATTGGAGGGCGATCTTAGTGAAGGGCAGGTTGAAATTGTAAAATCAAAAATAAAACTGGATATTAGAATAATAATTGTAATGGGGAGAGGGGGCTACATCTCTGTATTGTAAGAAGGCAAGTATTAAGTCGAGAAATAATTTAGCGTGTTTGGTGTAATTATTTTCGAGATCGCGCGGGTGAAGGGGGGGGATGCAGAATTGCAAGCATAAGCGTAAACAACGTTCGATTCTCTGTGGAGAATATGCACATTATCGGAAAACACTATTTCTTTCCAAACGCACTTTCAAAAAGTATTACCGCCCTTATCCTTGAACGGCTCATCGGTGAGCCATTTGGTTTTAAACTTAAAAGTAATTACAAAAGACGGTGCACGCTGAAAAGTGTTAAGAGACTATTTACTGTCAACTCTTTTCTTAAATATGGGCTCAACGACTTCTCCATAGTCATTTCAACAGTGAGGCGCCGGCTCACCGTTAGGCCGTGGGGTTCAGCGTGTGCACAAACGCACCTTTTAAAAAAGATAGAACAATCATTCCAGCAACTCGAAAAAGAATGCATTCATTACAATGTGTCCTTGACCATTGAGTATATTAACACGTCAGTATTGTAATTCATGCTAAGATTTACGGGCTTTACACATACCCTTTGCGGTCATTTCAAACAAGACAAAATATGAAAAAACACATTTTCGTTTTAGAATAGTGTAACCTCACCCCCTCACCCCGCGCCCCCTCCCCCACTACACCCACACCCCGCGCTCCGCCCCACCCCACCCCCAGTTTTTATTTTCCTTTTTACAAAATAAGCGCAAATTTTATTCAAGAATATTCTGTGATTTTCTCAGACAATCTTGGACAAAACTCGTTGAGACACTTAATAAAATTATGTGATGCTTTTCATGTACCTACTTTTCTATTGTGAATCATGCCACATTGAGACATCATAAATGGTGGAAATTTTCTTCCATTGCCATTCAATCACTATTCTTTCATTTGTAATTAATGTTTAAGAATTTTAAGGACATTTTCATAATCTTATTGACGCCGCCAGTGCCCCTTCCCCCTACCTAACTATATTTAACGTCCTCCCTTCCGCCTCCCCCTCCTTATTTAATTTTGGCCATTGCGAATGGGTTTTTTCTTTCTGGAAATGATGTTAAGAAATAAATAAATTCAACATTAAAAAGAAGAAGGGGGTAGGGAGTTACAATTCTCGGAAACATATTAAAGAAACATAACACTATAACATATTTAGATCTCAAAACGCTGAATTGTCTCAACAGTTTTGTTTAAGATTGTAGCTTGCATTTCATTTATTAACAATTGTTGCCGTCCAGTCATTGCCACGCTCAGTGATATTGTTGTCCATTTGTAAAATAAAGAGTAATTTGATTTAAAATACTCATTACACCGTTACATATTCCAACAAACTACATGTACTGTATATACTCACAAGCTTCTTTCTCTTTTACTGATGCAGCTTTTATTTTCATGCAAGAATTTCCAGAAAATTTTCTAGAAGATTCTACATTCCAATAAATGTATTGAATTCCTAGCTGCATTTGCGATTTTTAATTAATCCAAATATAGTCTCTAGCCCTTGCTAATTTCTCTACTAATAGGATATGCCTAACAAAAACAGACGCACATTACAATTAAAAAAAATATCACTTTTAATATCAAATTTGCATTCAATTTAACTTCCAATCACGTGGCAGCGTTTTTATTTTGCAGGACACAGAATAGAGGAATTTTTGCTGTATGAGAGTATTTGTAGCAGCTTTAGGGGCTACATTGCAATGTTGCGAAAACCAAAAATATGACCATTCGTGAAGATGTACCCACAGACCCCCTGATTGTAGATGGTAAGGTAGGTGAAAAGGTCTCAAATTTCAACTTCTTAGGGTCTTACATCAACCAGGAAGGAGGTTGTCAGGACGGCAGGATGAAATTAGGAGACGCATTGCACTGTGTAGATCTGTTATGACTAAGCTCTCTCAAATCTGGGCAGACAGAGGTGTAACCAAAGCAACCAAAGTACGGCTTGTCCACGCTCTCGTTTTCCCAATTGCAATTCATGCCTGTGAATTTTGGACTCTCAACTGCTCAAGAAAGCTGGCTGTAATAGAATCAATGCATTTGAAATGAGAATTCTTTTGACTGCGAAAAGAACCAATTACAGTGTATTGTACGAAATTGGTCAGATGAATCGACTACTCGGTCTCATCAACCAACAAGCTCTCAGTTACTTTTGACATATAGCCAGACGTCAAGACATCTGCCTAGAAAAGGTTATTTTGCAAGGAAAAACTAAACTAAAGGCTCTAGAAGACAAGGACGTCCTACATTCAGATTGATTGACAGAATAAAGACACTACTTGGTCTTCCACTACAAGCAATATACATCAGGCTAACAACAGACCTGGAAAAGTGTCGTGTCATCACAAAAGTTACGAGCCGTCGGCATTGATGGGACGTACTGAGCAACCAACATTGCTGTATATTCTAGTACTACTTAATGATATAACTATGACGTTGAAATAATTGTTCATTACATAAGAGGGCTTGGCAACTGTTCATCACTGAACAGGAAATTTCCAACTGAAGGATAGAGACCTATTCTGTATCATTCGTCATAGGTTGTTCTGGTGTGGAAATGTCAGAGACGATGGAAAATGTATGTTTATTGCCTAATTATCCGTATTGCTGTAATATTATGTGTTTTTTCACCTACTTCGTATAAGCATTGTGAGCTTTCACTCAGCAGACCACTCAATCTGCTGAAAATGGTATGCACAATATGTCATGTTTGTTACACGTTTGAAGTTAATATCCTCTTATGTAATGTTAACGGTAAATCTACCAAATTTAAACTCCATTTCTTTTTCCATTTTTCAAACGTCAAATCCAACTTTCGTGTTAATTGTAGTTGTCACCCAGTTTGTGGTTCATGCTCCTACTAGCATTAGTCACTCATCACATGTGCATTGACAGATCGAAGTAGCGACCTTATAAAAACTATCCTACTAAACCATGAACAATCTGATATATCTTTTTTGTTTTCTTATTTCATGCAATTAAAGACTTTTGGAAACAAATCTGATGCAAGTTCATTTGCATATCATCGTTCAAAGTAGGGTAATTTCATGTTGTATACTGAATAATGGTTAATCTTTGACCTCAGTTTTCAATCTTGGAGAACAAACTAGCAGACTCTGCAATATTCTTTCAATGTTTCTTAAAAATCTGATATATTACCGAAAACCAGAACACACCCGCTGGTCATAGAATTAATTGAAATAGGCCCAAATATCAACGTCAGCATCACTTTATAAAGGACTCGAACACTGACCCAAGAATAATAATTAAATTCGTTCTCCGTCACCATTTTTCTCTTTATTGATTTCGTTTCTCCTTTCTTTTGGCCAGTTGACAGTTGTGCATTTGAAAAACAACAGATTATGTTTCAGCTGTTCCCGAATTGAATAACCAAGCGAATTATTTTAAGGAATCGTTTCAAAAACTTAAACTGTTTAAGTTTTTTAAACGCATTAAAGTTGTTCACTGATAGGCCTACGCGATCGTCCAATCAATGTTCCACATTAAGTTGAGCATTCGGTTAATAATTCGTATCTGATTTAAGACGTCATTTTTAAAACGTTTCGTTCATAACTGTTTCTTGCAAGATATTGCAAGAGCCTGGGGATAGAAATGGAATATAACAGGATTCTAAAGGGAAAATTTCGTATCAAGAAAATAGTCTGATCCATTACCAGCAAATCCATTACATTTTATTGACGTCACTTTCGCTACGGTAATTGATTGGCTTGTCGGTGATTGTGTAAATATTTCGACCAATCAGAATTGTATTGTATTTCATCCTCACGTTAACACGATATACAGATATATGGCTTTTAAGAGTCGGCTGTATTTCAGTATGGAGGTATTATGAAACCACTATGATTTCATATAGCATTGTCCAATACTAAATAATGATAGGAAGCGTCCCTGCCTTATTGACTTTTGAAGTTCCACGCCATTATTGCAAAGGAAGAAACTCGAAAAGGAGACAGTTTCTCTAACAACACATGAGTTATGTGGTATAGTGATAAACAACTGGGCAAACACATATGTGGAAATTCCCGTGCCAACACTGAAGAGCGGTGGTACTGGTGGTGACGAAACATTTATAATGAAATATATGAAAAAGGTTTGGAGTATTACATTAAACAAAAAACATCCACCAAATATATTTCCTCTTTCCTATGCAACAGAAAGCAATTTGTGTCCCTGTCGCTTTCGTACGGAGGAGGTATAATTTAAAACTGATAGTGCAATCGAGTTATCATTTTACATGTTGTGCAGAGAGCAACACGTCAAAAGCATGCAATTTAAGTGCTTCATTCATCTTAACAACGATCCATAATACTCTCAAAATTGTTTTGCATTGACGAAACGTAACTAATTTACGTTGTATATCATATCAAATATGTTCTTTCCAAACAATTGTGGCTGCTTTTGCGCTTTTTTATGCTTCTTATCGACGTAGGACGTACCATGAACTCACAATAACTCAATACGATAGCAAACTTAAGATATTTAAATACCATTGGGTAAACTAATGACCTCAAAAGATCTAAGGAAGAATTTATATAAGCTATTTAATGAATTGGTGGTTTGAATAACGGCACTAAATATCAGGAACCTAAAATAACCATATCTCTTGGCACAAACTTTAACAAAATTACAAAACAAGGCCAGATTTAATCAACTTTGAAGAATATTGATATATATCGACGCTCGAGATACCGACGGCAAATCTGCCGTAGTTTGAGCAGCTATTGATTCATAATATCAGCTATAAAACTCTATACTTTGAAAGTTAATCAAATTTGTTTTCTTTTCAAATATTTTTCTATGTACATCAAAGTAAGGGCCCGTGGGGGGCCTTCTAGAATCGCAGTATTTCTTTACTTTTAATCTAGTTTTGTTGCTCTGCATATTATCTCAATTCTGTAATAAAAACAGAGCGAAACAAAAACAAGAAGTAGGTTACCATACTTTACACGTAAATAATAACATAGCTTCTGGAATTTTTAAGGAAAATACCTACAAATATAGACTAAAGTTCCCATGTGTGCTATATTCTTACTTCGTCATCAAGTTCGAGTTTCTTATTATATGCATCTTTAAAAATATCACCTGTAAACGTGGCTGCACCAAATATTGTTTCTGTTGGAAAGGGAGGAACTGTACCACATAGTGGCACTGTTGTAAGTTAAATAGTTAATACCATCAACCAGAAGCTGTTGCAAAGCATTATCTTGCTGTCATGCCCTCCTCTATCTGTCTATGTCCCTGTACTCTACTGCGTATCAATGGGTAGTTTCACTCCTTAACTCATGCAAAGCATTGCGTAAGTATATTGCCCGCTATCATGCTGGCTGTAAAGTCTGCCAAACCGCTAGTGTATCACTAGCTGAAGGCTAAGAGCTTTCGATTATGGCAGACATCCATGCTGATGACAACTGCATATCTCCGCGCTTGTTTTTGACCCATCAATATTGCCGAAAGGTAGATAAGATTTTCGGTAAAGATTGAAAGATTCAGGAAATACCGGTGAGGATGTTACTTTTTCACCATCAATTCGATCTATTAAGAGTTTGGACTTCCAAAATAATTAACTCTATTTTGATTTCACATCAGAAATGCCACAAAAAGAGAAGATAACACAGCTACTTTGTCAACAGAAATATCTGAACTGCGATGTATGATCTACCTCTAACAGGATTTAGAACCGACCAATGGTGTTATAGAATCGGGCTGGTGCAATT
>JAIGNY010002471.1:427500-482500 GCA_020152595.1 Chiridota heheva | reverse complement strand
ACTCATAGAAAGGATCATTTGGTTATGTCTGTTTCATAAAAAATGGAATCCACCACTAAAATGCAACATCAAATCACCAATGAGTGTTAGTGGGGTAAAATATGTCACAAAATGTCAGACAGATCTTAATACATCTGATTATGTTCATTTTGTCACATTTTGTCACAACATTTTCAAAATGCCACAGAATGTCACAGATTTTTGGACAATGAAATTTTGTCACAAAATGTCAGCATGTCACGGACGCTCCATTCTCTGAGCCGGTTTTACAGCCGGTGTAATTCCTGGTGGACCCTAGCAGTCTAGCATATGCATCTTACTGGTGCAGGCTATTTTCATAGTATATAAATTACAATCATACTTATGGGTGGGTCAAAATCCTGGTTTTTGTCAGCCACCCCATAAACCCGAAAGGGCTTGAACTACCAAACATTCCACCATTAATGCGGTGAGTAAAGTACTCTTTGCGCTTATCGTTAGTGAGGTGGCTGAAAAAATACCATCCAAACCATGTTAGCCATATCCAGGAGTCATCTTTATTCTTTCTAAATGTTCAAACTATCTAAAGAGAAAGAAAGTGAAACACAATTTGTCGGCAAAATAATGACTATGACACTCGATCAAAAGTCAAGTTTACGGTACTAGACTCGTGATTCTGTTTTCTCGACCTTTACGTTGATCCATTAAACGTTTATAAAAATAGTAGGAAAGCAATAGACGTGCTTAAAAACTTGGGTGTTTACAATTAACTTATATAAATTAATATAAAATTCAAATCAGACACGTTTCATGCAGTTCTTAAATGTATTTCATCTTTAATATGTATTTAATCTTTCGGAAAACGTTTGTTACATCCTTCAAGTATGACAATTCTTCCTCGATTGTTCGTTTCATCAAAATGCAGACCATGTCTACTGTTCTTGCATATTATCTCCCTTTATCTAGTCTCTTTTCTACCTAAACGAAATGGATTTTTGCAAGAACACGTTCCTTGAAATTGTGTTTCACGCTTGTTTATCAGTACGTTCAAGCTGGCTAACAAGCTTTAAAAAAAAAACTAAATTCATCCGAGCCATTATAGGCTTTTAAGGGCCCGTGCTTATCCCCGGTTTCCATTGCGCAAGCGGATGAGAGTACATTAATGCAGTCCATCGCAGATTAACTCCCAGCAGTGCTGGTACCCATTTTTCACAGCTGCGTGGACTGAAAGCAAGTAGAGAAAAGTGTCTTGCTCAAGGACACAATGCAGTGCTTACGACGGGAAACAAACCCGACACCTTTCGAATACGAGTATGACTCCTTAACCACTGAGCCACTGCACCTCTTGTTTAAGCAGTGCCCAATAAAGTAGTTTTTACACAGAAATCACAGGGTAAGGTCTACTTGTAAAATGATTAGGTTGACAAAAGCTTTAGTGTACAAATCTCTAGAACAAAATAAAGATTTCGCTTTTCAAATTTGACATTTTAATCCCTATTTTCTCAAAATTCTCCTTTTAATTGGAAGGATCTGAGTGATACTTATAACTAAGGTTCCTACCGGACTGAAATCAGTGACTCATGACGGCGGAGTGATATCAGTGACTCATGAGGGCGGACTGATATCAGTTACTAATGAGGGCGGACTGATATCAGTTACTCATGACGACGGACTGATATCAGTGATTGATGACGGCGGACTAATATCAGTGACTGATGACGGCGGACTCATATCAGTGACTCATGACGGCGGACTAATATCAGTTACTCACGACGGCTAAATTTTTTGAATGAATTATTTAAATTATGACGGCAAATCTTTCGAATGTACAAATGTATGTCCACAAAATGAATTTATTTTCCTATTATCGCAATACTGAAAACTTCAATATATTTTTTGGCAATGGTGCAAATTTAATGAGATGGAAATGAAGCAAAAAGAAACCTCACGACGAGGCGGATTTAGTGGGGTGTTTCTAATTCTCTTAAAAGGAAAGAGATTGTAGAAATGTAATTCGTAAAGCAAACCATACATATTCACTTTGACTTGTTGACTTCCCTTACAGGTTAATACCAATTCATATATATGGGTTAATAAAGTTTGATCTGGCCCGATAAAACCAGACATACAATGTTTGTGACGTGTGATTGGGAAGACTAGAAGATACTTCAAATTCGTTTAATGTTTTTGCTAGGTTTCATCCACTTTTAACAGTTTAATAAATGGAGTATCTATTTTATTATAGTTTAATCTTGACTTGGATGTTGACTGGGGGTATGCGTAATGTTCAAAAATGCTGCAAATCTACTTTGAAACCGGGTAAAGTATCACGTTTTGGAAACTTATTTTGTGTATCATGCAATACATTTTTAATTCTTTTACAATTGTTTAATTTGATTCAAAGATAAAAGTATCATTAGTTATCTTTTATTGAAGCGAACTATTGGATTCATTTGTTTCTGTCATATACTAGCAGAATATCGACGCCTTTTATTAAAATGGCAGTGCACCCATTTAGTGTATGATTTCTACGTTCACATTTGAGTTCATTACTCCATAACGCGTTTAAGTTGTAATTATTGGAACACATGTGAAGTGGGTGATGATTATGAAATGCCTGAAACTATGACAATGCAATACAATAAATGTCAGTCTTCATGACTGCAAACAAAGGCGAATCAGGAAAATCCAAACATGTGTAACACTGCAATCATTAAAATCAAAACCACTCTCACAATTCATTACTCTGAAACCTAAGGCGAAACCGAATGGTTTATTAAATGGTAAGGCTTATTAAATTTAAAGAACTTTTCCACAAAATTCCTCGGGTTTTAAATGGTATAATAATAGAATACAAGAATGTTCAACGCATTTATCGAAATTTTCTCGCTTTGATAAGGCCATCAAATCAGTAGTCTGAAACTTTGACAATGCCATTATATTTTCTAATTTAAAAAAATGCCATTGGGAAGATTTTATGTAAAATGTTTAGAATTTGCAAATCATAGACTTGAATGAAATTTTGCTGACGCCAGCTCAAAGTAAAAGGTTCAGTACAAAATGCGCAGTGCAGTTTTGAGGTGATGTCTGCTGCCGGTGTAACCGAGATTTCGTCTCCCCATTAATTTGAGTCCGGCCGGACTAATATTTCCCGGGCAAATGCACTCAATGAAAGCTATTTCCGCAGTTTTCATTTTTGGTTCACTTATGCGAGCATATTGTGGTACTAGCTACAGTGTATATCCAGGTCCATTGACGCTGTGCTAGCAGAAATGGCAACAAATTTCTGGAAGTAATCAACATCGCAATTTTCCCCATGGTAAGGATTTATAAAAGTCACTTTATTTTAAAAACTGTTGCTTCGAACTTTTTAAGTTCCAAATATGTTATATAACTTTTTGCTAATATTAAGTCATCGTCAAAAACCTTTATTGTCCAGACACGAAAAGGTAAAAGTGGGGACGAAATTAAGATATGAAAAATGATTGATCTAACCTAGCGCTACGGTACAACGTGTAATGACAGTGGTAGGCTAGGTGGCCAAAAAATGAAAATAATAAAATGGGACTTGATATTATTAGTTTAGCGTCAAAATTGGAAAATTTATAAGTATGCCTTGTGAAATGTGAATGAGATAATTTGTAGCTTTACATTTTGTTTCAAATGTTGATGTTGTCGTACATCTAAGTAGGCCTACTTAACAGACTTAAACTTTAAAGTTTAACACCTATTCAAAATTCTACTTAACCTCGTATAAAATGTGTGTGTACAGTGTAATCTCACTCTTTCTGGTATAACAACACCTCAATTTTGAGAATTTTCAGTAAATCTGGTGTGATGTGGTCGGTAAAATTACTGATTTTGATTATTAAGTTTTTACAGGGAAGCATTTATTATTCAAATGGAATGCCATTAATTTTAGGCAGACGATTAATCTTATATTTTAACTTCCCCACCCCCCTCCTCCTTCTTCTTAAGTCAAAAAGTCTACTAACGGGTCTGCGATAAGTAGAACCAGTATTTGGTCACTATAAAACTCTTGCCCACACTGTAATAAGGTGCACAAATTTTGGACCCACAACTTCAGTGACGTGTCAAAGGAGAACGGGAGGGGTAGGGGGAGGGGGAGGCTATCCCAAATTTGGTCAAAGCCATAAATATGATGATTAAGTGAAATATCAAATAAACCATGTGTAGAAAACAGAAACATCTTTTTTGTATTTGTAAATCTACTGAGTTGAAGTTTTCATTAAGTTTGGACCAAAGCTTTTATAGTTTGTACAAATCCTCCATTTTGGATCAAACCAGGAAAATTCTTCACTTTTCTGGAAAGCACTGTAAATTTTAAGAAATTTTCAGGAACTGTTGCCAAACTTGAACAAAGTTTTCAACAATTTTACGCATTTTCCTTCGTTGTTATGTTAATTAATTTCACAAATTGTCATCAAAATAAAGCATGCATGCAACCGGAATATATAAACCTTTTCCGGGGATCCCTAACTTCCTATACCTGTGTTCTAGCTAATCTAAAACCGGCCCTCAATATCTCGGGGCTTAAGCCCTTCAAAAACGAAAAGCTAGACACGCATCTGCACAAGTTGCACAAGGTGGTGGTGGTGTCTTGTACTGCATGCATAGCGTAATGTTAGGCTTTACCTGTTTAACATTTAGTTTCCGTATTTTTCTACTCACATACTGTTAACAACAAAATGTTAACAACAGTACAGTACAAAAGTATTTGAAAATTCATAAAATTATTACAGTACTGTATTTCATTCATGATTTCCTCAATGTGTACTTTAAGTTATATATTCCACTTTGAAACCACCAAATAGTGAAATGTTTTTGAATATATGGGAATTATACTTCAAGAACGTTGGCTTTATTGTAAATTAGTAGTCTGATTTCAGTAATTTCTTCACTCCACTCACATCTCTCCAATTTCTAATAATTTATTTTAAAATTCTGTTCTGGTATTTTCACTTAATTATTTTGGCACAATATTAACAACTTCCTTCTCAACATAGCATAAAAAACAAGATGGGCTAAGAAGGGATTTATTTACCCCATAAGAAGCCCAAACTAACCACCACCACAACAAAAACTACTGAAGAAAAATAAAACAAAAGATGTCCAGAGTTAGTAAAAAACTTTTCAATGTTGATTTCGAAATAGTGAACAGAATTGGAGTTAACTACCCACTCGGGTAAACCATTCACCCATTCACAATTATTTGCGAAACGCTTAAGTGCTGAATATTAATCCTCAGATACTCTTTGGTCAACTTCAAACTGTTACATTTGTCACACGAGGATCTTAGATGTGCTAAAAATTATCCTAAGCTCAAGTATGAAATTTGATTCATGAATGCTGGATTTCATATTCTTGCATGTTTTTTTGTTTTTTTGTGGGGCATCACTTACAATTGTAGATGATTCCATGTAGGAAAATTAATTAAAAAGGAACTACCAAAACTTTCAAGATGGAACATACAACCATCTGAATCAGAAAATCAGTGTCATTATATTTTCTGCCTCATACCTTTCTTTGTTTGTTTCTTAGGTTTGAGTTGATATCATTGGTGCCCTGCCAACAACGCCAAGAGACTATATCATAACGCTTATGGACTATTATTCAAAATGGCCAAAGGCAGGTGCTCTGCCTAACATAACAAAGCTGCAGTGGTGGTTTCTAACTTCACATTTGGTGTCATGACAAGGTAGGCACAAATTGCTATTATGTTGATTGGGATGAAGGAGGCTCCTAGCATCCTGGCCATTCATGAATATGTCAATGAAAGTGCAAATATGTGACATCAAGTAGATACACTCGATAAATGCAGAAGTTTATGAGTATGAAAATTAGGTGGATATACATTACAATACAATACAATACAATACAATACAATACAATACAATCAACTTTATTAAGCACCAGAAACTGGGCAATTTCAGCTCGCAAGATACAATCATGATACATAAAATGAAATAAGTAAAAAGCTGAAAACATTTAAAAGATATATAAACCTTTGTCCAGTTTAATTTGTCTTGTCCACCCTTAAAGAAACTATGCCAACCAATGAATGAGCCACGGGTCTTTTATAAATATTGTCAAATCTTTAAGTAGGTAGTTTGGCAAGACCGTATTGAAAGCACTTGAAAAATCGAGATAAAGAACCTTTGGTATGGTCGTTTCTTTGCAATTCAAATAAGTCACTATATCGTTAATTAAAACTAGTACAGCATCTACACATGAAACACCCTTCTTGTAAGCAAATTGATACACATCTCGAAGTTACTCTACACTTTCCATCGAACGAGGCAGTTGAATATTTTCTGTAGGCTATCAAAAGCGATACTAGCGAGATCAATTGGTTTAAAATCATTTACAGTTTGAGGTGTCTTCATTTTGGTGACAGGAGTTGTTATGGCATTTTTCCACAACGACGGAATTTTGCCGTTCAAGGCCCATTATTGATTTAAACTTTAATGCTAGATAAATGGAAATAATTAGTGGGTAAGGATGATATAATTTAATGGCAATAGGAGATAGATGGCGAAGATTTCCAATCAAAGAAAGATATTTATTAGAGACATTTATAAAGCCTTTAACTTTCTCATTATTTCCTCTTAAAGAAATATTCCTGTGGATTTTCATTTTATCATATATAGATATATAGATATATGATATACATATATATATAATATATTTATATAATATATATATATATATAAATATACAAATATACATATATATGTACATATATATATATATATATATATATATATATATATATATATATATATATATATATATATATATATATATATATATATATATATATATATATATATATATATATATATATATATATATATATATATATATATATATATATATATATATATATATATATATATATATATATATATATATATATATATATATATATATATATATATATATATATATATATATATATATATATATATATATATATATATATATATATATATATATATATATATATATATATATATATATATATATATATATATATATATATATATATATATATATATATATATATATATATATATATATATATATATATATATATATATATATATATATATATATATATATATATATATATATATATATATATATATATATATATATATATATATATATATATATATATATATATATATATATATATATATATATATATATATATATATATATATATATATATATATATATATATATATATATATATATATATATATATATATATATATATATATATATATATATATATATATATATATATATATATATATATATGACAGAGGACTATAAAGAAACAAATTGGAGTAATCCCAAGTTGATATTTTATTCCGTTGTGGAATTATTACATTTAAAAGATTTCACTAGTGTGCTGAAAAGTGGCCCTGCAGTGAAATGTCGTAACTATAGATCCAAAACCATGGTATATATATTTCTTTTAACATTAATAGTCCGTTTCTAAATTATTGGAAACATTTTTGGTTAATTAGTGAGATGGGTATAACATGCCCTTTGGAACAACAGGATTTGTCCATCTGCTTGTGTACTTTACATTTCAAATAAAATAAAAATTTAAAATATGTTTTTATTGTCTAGAAATGCATAAAGAATACCTCGGATCTGCAGCTACTGCATGACATCACACTTTACACTGCAAGTTCACTTTTCAACGCACTTTCCAAATCTTTGAAATGAAATAACTTCTAAATGGAATCAGATATCAACATGGTTTTTCACCAGTAAGTTTCTTTAATAATCCTCTACCGTGACCATAAAAGTTGAAATGAAAATTCACGGGAATATTACTTTAAGGACATTTCATTTGAAGAGAGTCTCACAAAGTGCACTATTTCTTTCTTTTTTTATTCTCTATTTCTTAATATTAATAATACATTGATTTATATGTATATATATATATATAGCGCCTTCTGTAAAAATCCTGAAAGCGCTAAACATCTTTGTACCTTTTTCATAATAACTGCCCACTAAGCTTTCCCTTGAAATAATCAGTATATAAGGCAGTTAAAATTTCCTTTTTTCTAAATAACTTTTTCACCAGCTTCATGAATTCTTTAGACGCAAAAACGGGGCACTCAACACACAACTCCCAGTACGACCACTAAATTTAAGGTTTATCCAACTTTTCCGAATATGCTAAATCTGAAATTCTCAATTCAATGTTATTTTTTAATTCTTAAAGATCCATGGACAGATAAAGGCAACTCTAGCTATATTGATTTCAAATCCACTAAAAAACACGAAGACAGCCAACAAAATCTTCAAGATCAGTTAATAATTGGCTATTTTACAGCTTTGTGAAGATTTTTGTGCAAATACGCAAATTTATGTTACTCTTGTGATGTATGAACAAGACAAAGCCTCTATTTTCCTATGTAAATCTATGGTTTTTAACCCTCTGCCATTTTTCTTTGAAAAAGGAAAGACGTTTGATCTTTACCAGATCTCCAACCAAGGCCATCTTTTAAAACACTGTTGATGCAACATACTTGGTGAACAAATTTGGGTAGGTAGGGAAAATAATTTATTGGCCAAATTCAAGCTTTTCTTACCTAAATTTGCATACACTAAATCACTATCATTTCAGATCAAACTAGAATTTCAGCACTCGGTAGAGTACATACCTCCCGCCCTGGCAATTCCAACATGTCTAATAAATTTTATTAGACTTCATTCCCAATACCCAATACAACCTAAGCCCACAAAGTTTCATCCCAAAATTGTTTTGATTTTTATTCATACCTGAAATATTTCAGTTGATTTTCTTTGAGTTCAGTAGAGTGCTCCCATATGTTTTCTGAGTTACTGGGTGAGGTAGTTTAGTCTTAAATTATCTCGGACAACTCAAAGGTGATTTTCAAGTTTATAGTAAAATGTTGTAAACTGGAAACAAAGGAAAAGGTAAGTGCACCCTTCAAAGCTCAGGTAAATTGAAATCAACTGCCCTTTCTAGTCACATTACTTTTGCCCATTTTTCATGCTGGCTTCAAATAAATTGAGCATGGTGGTTTGGTTGGAAATTGATCACTATTTCCTTAACTTTGTTTTCACCTTTGAATTTTGTTACAGGTTGAAGAGAGTTAATCAAAGAAACAATGGTGTTTTTCAAATAGAGCCGTAGGCTGTACCGAAGAAGACACAAGAAAACGACTTGCTAATTAAGGGCTAATTAAGGTTAGTACCTATCGATTGATTAAATTAGCGCTTGTATATCAGGTTTTTAACCCCTTTGTGCTCGCCTTTCAAAACAGTGCCAAAGAATAGCTTGATGGAATAATATATATATATTTCTATCTCATTTAAAGTTATGTAACAGTTGAATAATGGCAAACATTTTATGTAAATTTAATTATATTTTATGATAAAGAATATTTCCAAGCTAACATCAAATGGGAAAAAGCTTAGTTAAAAGTTAGATTCCATCAAGCTTATACATCTTACTATAGAGCCGGTAATTATACTCGGTTTTCATGGTGCTAAACGGATAAGAGTCCTTGACTCCCCTGGATGGGGCACTAGTCTATCACAGGTGTAATTCCCCAGTCGAAATTGGTACTCGTCTCACAGTTGTGTGAACTGGAGCAGATGGGATAAAGTGTCATGCTCAAGGACACAGCACAGCACACTGGATGAGATTGGATCCCTCTACCTTTTGAGTATGACATTTGTTTTCAATCTCCTAATTTGTTTCTTAAAAAATAGATTTGGGAAGAAACGACTTCTAAGGTAAAAGAAAGAAGCGGAAACTGCTTTGTCATCATAGCATCAGGAGCCAACATGAACCAGAACGCTTCATCGTTGGCACAACGTAGATGACACAATGTACATGGTACAAAGCATTTTTAAATGTATCTGTATATTTACTCCAAACAAAAATATAGCACAAGACATACTCTATTACTGGATGCAATTTCTAGTTTGTTACACTGCTAGATGATTATATTGTTTATCCATTTGTTAGAAAATGGATATTTTGCCTCTCAGACTCTTTAAAAATTGTTTTCATGTACTCTATAAGATTCCTATATTTTTTGTGAACCCTTGCTTTGTTATCTATCTATTATGGGTGTTTGTGGTTTACCATCGAAACTGATTTCCAATTGAAATGCTGCACATTGATTTTGTTCAACTTCTGATCAATTTTTAGTCTTATTAGCTAAGACTATCAAAAATATTGTGCTTTTGTTTATTCTGTTCATAAATACCATCACATAAGAATGTTATTGTAGATCTGGAAAATGCTCGATATTATAACTATCAAAACGCATGCACCTCTAGTATTTTAGCTTTAAATTATGTTTTGTCACTTACTGTACATTGATATTTTGGATATATTTATTAGTATCTAAACCAATTTTGTGAAAAACAAAAATATCCATAGCAATTTGTGATATGAAAAGTATTATGTAAGCATATGAACACAATACCGAACATAAGATGATGGTATTTCATTTTCCAAAGTGGAGGAGATAATTGAAAATATCAAATTAAAACACAGTTTGATAATTTCCACTTCATTATTTGAATTTGATAATGAAATTTTGGGGTCTTTTTTATGAACTTAGCCAAACCTACAATCAACAACTAGAACTAAATAATAGATGAAAGAGAACATTAATGTAGCTGTCCGTATACCTTTTAAGTTGATTAAATATACGAGTACAGTCTATGCTGCAATCAAAAATACAGTTGTCTCATATTGTTTTATTTTGGCTCCAGAGATAGTATAAGATGATCACATTCTGTCTTTCACTTGCGACATGCCTGCACAATTTAGTGTAATAACATACATTTTAGTGTGATGTTATTTTATGGTCGAAGACTTGAAAATTGGGTTTATAATTGTTAAATATTTGTTAGTTGCATAATGCATTGTGTAAAAGGTTCTTATGATTACACTTTGTAAAAGAGAAGTTTCAAGTCAGACAGAAACAGGCTTAACCATAATCACCTATTTCATATCTGACTTCTGGAAGCACTCATCCACTACAAATGTTAATCATTTCACGAAATGTCTATGTATTTTTAGCTGTATAGAAATGACTGGTGTAGTAAGTTTACTATGGAAGACTGGCTTCCTCATCCTCACTATTTTAAGAATTATTAATGGATTTTAAACAAAATTTATTTAACTTTTGTACTGTTTTACAGGTGGTAAATTATAAAAACCAAATTCTGTTTTACTATAAATACTTTGCTGACATATCCCATGGTTTTTAAATCACATAATCGAGGAAAAATGTAATAGAATACATAAAGAGTTTAAGGAATCTGACATCACAGCTAGTCTAATTTCAGTTGTTTCTACACAAATGATACAGAACTTGAAAATTAAATATCTCTTAACCGAATAAGATGTTTGAATGCTTACTTCATTTTGTTACTTTTGCAAGTCCTTTTTCATATTATATTAACTTGCTCTACCACTGAACTAATCCTTTAAGGTAGAAATACTTTGTTTCATAGGAAATACTTACATCTCAATGCCTTTCAGGCTACAGCTCAAATGTGGAGAAGGGTGTGAGTGAGGCTTCAAAGCAACTAACAATGAAAATATCAGTGGGGGTATGAGAATGAGAAATAAAAGGGGGTTCTGGGGTGAAAAAGACACCCACCCAACAAACAACAAAGAGGAAAGTACCCTTTACTTCAACTCAATTGTCCATCTTCATGACTTGATTGTCAAGATTTCAAAAGTAGCTTAAAGTATTTTCTTAATAATTTATCTATAGAACACATATCAATTTGTTTTAGGACCAATATTGTGATAAGTGGGGATGTGCGATATACATCACTCCCACCCTACAGCCACGCCACTGCAACTGGTAATTTATGTATTGACAGAGTTTTAAAGATGAAAAGATTGTAAGGATATAGAATAATGATCATATTGATACATGTTGTCATTGAAATTTTTCTTTAGAAAGATAGAAAGTTTTTCTGATTGAAATGTTAAAGATGTTTATGTGCAAAATGTTTGTATCCCATCATTCTTAAAAAACCAAAGCACAAAGTTCCATAACAATCTTTGTTCATCAATAAACAATATGATATGATGATTGGATGAAATGGATAAGGGGGTCAATGGGGTACGGTGTGCAGGGATGGGTTTCACGTGGGAGGGGATATAGATTGTATCAATTGCGAAACTGGCAGTTTCAAATGAAAGCCACCAACGTGCAACTTTCAGTTGCAAATTATTACTTTACACTTTTTTCTTGATCACTTATAATAAATGTATCAACTAATGACCTTTATTCCCAATAATGCAAATTGTTTTATGAATGATTCAGATTTTTGAGGGGGGATGGGAGGTGGCGCCGAGTCAGCTTCACTACTACTGCTTTTCTGCACTGCGTATCAAAGGAAAATGTTTTATTGATGGTCAGGTTATTATTTTAAAATAATTTTGTCATCATGTGTGGATATATTTAACCTTGAGATTGATATGATTAAAAAAGATTAATAATACATGTGAAATAGTTTGTGTTCTCTGTTCTTATTATGTCTCTGGAAATGTTTTTGGATGTATCATTGATCTAAAAGCAAAATACCAAAAATTCTTGATGACAGATTACAAATGATTTTCATTTGTCAATACTCTCGCAACCTTCAAACTATTGATACCAGACAGAGGAGGTAAATAATTTATTTTTCATCATGTGTGATGAACACCGTGGTTCTGATTACGTGCTCCTAGCGGTTTTAAGGGCGAGGCATTGGGACAAGGGGGCGTATCCCCAAAAAGCTTTGATTTTTGAAATACAACACAAATTACTAGAATTTATTTGTAAAAAGGAAGACGTTTTAAAATCATATTGTTAAAATCTTCGCGGATAAGCATTTGGGTTACCTGTTGGGGTCTAAACAGGTAGTGGAGAAATTTACCCTAAAATGAGAAAATTTGTGCAAAATTGTGGGGTTACGCGAAGGCCTGGTAGGCAAACAGGGTTTAGGCAACGTTGTAAAGATTTCTCAGTAGCAGGTAGCACAGAACTAATTGAGTATTACTCTGCAAGGCCAAAATGGGAACACCCAGAGAAAAGGCTAATCAAACTGTTTTCGAGAGGAAGCTGAAAATCCAGTAATGGTAGAAAAATGGATATGTCTTGACTATAAGTATGACCAAACTTGACGAGATGCGCTTCAAACCAAATTTCATGGGGAACTATTTTATTCGCTTTTTGGTACAAAAAGGACTCCTGACTTAATAAGTTCCAATAGTGGAATAAATAGCTCGGTGCCACCTTCAGCCGAAGCCAAAGCCATCTTAACTAAAAAAACTAATATTACAAATCAAAACAAATCAAACTCGGCTGCTTAATCCAGCTCTCAACCTCCCGCTACCCCATTCCCAAAACACTTGCCGATATCAACCGCTTATTGTTTTCATATGTACGTCACAGCTGACAATCAAATTGGGACACCCACATGGATAACAAACTCTGCAACATCCAGGCAGGCGTACATCTAGCCTTCCATTCCTGTCATCCCACAACCTCTCCCATAAAGACTATGTTTGTATACATCCCTCGCTCCCGAGTACGCCACCCGCCTGACTTACTCCCACCCCTCTGCAATTGATTATCCATGCTCACAACTGTGAAACACATCTTCATTGACTGTCCACTTTGCCCACCCCAGAGCTTCCCCAATCCCTTCAATTCCATTGCCGAACTCTTCCGCAAAAACTCACCAGAAAGGAACAAATCTCCTTCCAAAGCTATATATACCTGTTGATAAAACTATACCTAGGTTGTCTTATCCAAACCCTCTCCACCTCATATCTACCTACTACACTCTGTTCGACTGCTACGACCTTTTTCTCCACTGACACAAATCTCTCGGATAGGCTATAAATTGACCATTGCTGTCTTTTTGCGAAGAAACCAAAACATAAACCATATTAATTATCCTGCGATTTTTTTCCAATACCAAGTTTTTGCCCGACGAAATAGTCAAAACGTCTTTAATGGGACTAACCCACTATAATAGAACTCAATGACTAAATTTGAAATAAAATTTGCTAAAAACTATATTATACAACAGTTTTCTTTTTAAGAGTCAAATTTGTTTCCAAAAACTAAAACGTTTATCTGTAGCATTCATCCCTTTGGCAGTTTGACACTCACTACAGACTGACAGATGTAAATATAAACTGCTGAACATTTTCAGCTTCTCAAATTATCATTATAAACCGTGGGGGACAAATTCTCCTCGCGGACAGCTAGCCCAAAGTAAGGAGACAAACATCCAAGAGGGACAGAATCCCTAGGAGATTATGTCCGGCGGATAAATTCTCCTAGGACATTTCTCCTAAAGGACTAAGTCTCCTGTTACACCGGCGCGGATGAAGGGAAGGTCTTGATGTTTAGCTTAACACTCTTTGAAAACTAAAATTCAACTTCTTGATTAATTGCGCAGTGTTCTCACCTCAAAAATATAGGACCTTTTAAACATAGATTGTAGTTTCCTTTGTGACCTTTTGTCAACATTATCAAATAATAAATGACTTATTCCATTGCCAGTTCTTCTGTTTATTTAACATTATCAAATGATGATAATGACTCAAAGAATAGAGGAAAACAATTTATTTAAAACTATGAAAAGTGAAAATATCACGTATAAGAGATTTCTTTTCACAATTAGCGAAGGATTTTTTCTTATTATTTTCTTACTGTAACCTACTCCAGATGAGGTCGCCGCCACACCGTCACACGCTCAGAAAACATTGTGGATACATAACATGCGTGTTCAATTTACAATAGGCTATGATCATTACAAATTAGTTACTAGTAGATTGAGGAGTTTTGCTCTTAGACAAATTTCAGGTGTTGGTGTCATTGATGTTGATTTGGACGAGTTTCTCTGCTCATTTTATAGCCAATATTAATGTAGGTTCATTTTTCAATACATATGACGGATTGTCGGAAGTTGAATGATTTATTTGAATAATTCGCACCCGCACATTACAACTATGAAACATTAATGTACCTGCTATCATAAATCTTCAGAACGGTAGTTAAGTTCAAGATTTCGATTAAATACTTGAATATAGTCATATAGGAAAGAGAACAAATTGAAATGAATGGTATCGTAAATCTCTTTTTCGATCTATTTACTTCATTTTTATGTCGTTTTGCACAAGTTTTCATTTTCGCCAAAGCAAGTGCTAGGATATTATTTCGGGGGGAAATGATAATGATATTTATGTCACTCTTGTTGTTTCGATGATGTACAATACTAATATCAGGGATGATGCTGATAATATAAGATACACGGAGTTTGAGCTTATGTTTTAAATCTCTTTCTTTTGTTATTTGATTGAAATCGATAAATTGTTAGCAAAAGTAACAGATAAGTCAACAAAAATGAAAATATGAAAAAAAAAATATTTTTCCAAAATGTAGAATACAAAGTCTAAAAGCAAAAAAATAAATAAATGAATAAATGCATAAAAGCACATCTCTAATATTGATCACCGGGTTATTAATATTTATCTCACAATAATTCATAATTATTTAAATACCCAGTGCCCAGTGGTATTTTGAGTTCAACATGTGGCGTGGTATCTCTGTGGGGCCTTTTCGGTGATATTTAAGACTTACTAAAGGCTAATTCAAATTCTTTTTAGAGCTTGATTAAATCTGTTAGAAACCCAGATGAAAACAATAAATTTTGTATTGATGAAATTCTTGGGGATGAACTGAACACACATTTTGGTCGTTTTAATCAATCCCGTAACAAAGACATTGACTTTTCCTTGCCAGAATATACGGGAGATGCATGCATTACTGAGTTAAATGTAGAATCTGTATGTAATCAGTTCAAAAAGGTTAAAAAGGGTGTTGCCTGCGGATCTGATAAACTTCCTTGGTGAGTCTTTAAGTTTCTAAGTAACGATTTATCCCCTTTATACACATACATTTTGAGGAAACTATTTCCAAGAGTCAAATACCATTGCTGTGGAAAAATGCCATAACAGCCCCTATTCCCAAAATTAAGACACCTCAAACTGCAAATGATTGTAGGCCGATAGATTTAGCAAGTATTGCTTTTAACAGCCTTTAGAAAATCATATTGCCCCGTTTGATGGAGAGAGTTGAAGAAGTAGGTGATGCGTATCAGTTTGCCTATAAAAACGGCGTTTCACGTGTAGATGCTATACTGGTTCTGGTTAACGATATTGTTACTCATTTGAATTGCAAGGAAACCACTATATCAAAGGTTCTTTCCTTGATTTCTCAAGTGCGTTTAACACGGTGTTGCCAAACTATCTACTCTGGGACTTGAGTAATTTGTAAAAGATCCGTGGCTTATCCATCTGATAGCCCACTTTTTTGAAGGGTGGACCCGACAAATACGATTAGACAAAGGATTATCAGAAAAAGCTAAAACATATGTGGGTGTACCTCAGGGTGGCCCTCTCTCTGCAATACTTTTCACTATATACACAGATGAAATCCGGTCGGGAGAGAACATTTGTGTGACTACGTATGCTGATGATACTGCCATTTCATGCAAAATTGCCAAAAAATCTGTAATTGGGGACCAAATGGAGTATCAAACCTTTGTTAATGATGTCGTATCCAAATGTGATGATAACAACTTGTTGCTGAACACAAAGAAATCAAAGGAAATGTGTTTTGTAAACAAAAACATAAAACACACGGGCCTTCTACAGTGTAAGTCTGAAAGCATTATTATCAACGGATCTGAGGTTGCCAATTGTACGAAAACTGATTACCTTGGTGTTTGTATAGTTGACAAACTGTCTTTTACCCCACACATATCAAAAATGCTAAGTAAAGTTTACTATATTATGTCAAGCTTATCGTATATTTTCTTTTTGTAATTTTACTGCCAGAATAAATCTTTTTAAATCTGTAACTATATCCCAGCTCCTTTATGCCGTACTACTTTGGTATCACCTCTTAATAGAAAAAGACAAAGACAGAATTAATTTTTTTTTAAGATATACGTCAAAGATTTTTAACTTGGACTATTTTACCCTTATTTGTATTCTCAACGACAGAGCCAAATCAGATTTTAGTGCAATAGCAAGAAAAATAAATTCAACTGAAAGTCATCTATTACATAATGTTTTACAAAGCCTTCTTGCCAAAACCCTTACAAATGTTCGCAATCCAAACATAGTGCCAAAATTTAGAATACAACTGTACAAACATTCTTGTATCTACCAGGCGGCTCTTTATATACAAAATGGACAGCTACGGTCACTTCTTTAATTCTTTTTTAATCCTTTAACTCATTTCACCAGGCTATGTCTTATATATATATATATATATATTACATTATATCTATTTTTTGTATCTATAGATTTATCATTTATATCATAAGTATATGTTTTATGTAATTCTATTTTCTTTATTATATGTATGTTATAAAATGTTAATCCTTTTTACAAATGTACATTTGTACTGGAAGCAATAAATTGATTAATTAAATTAATTAATTAATTAATTAAATTAAACTAAATAATTAATAAATTACCCTTCATTTTACACGTTTGAAAGTGGTAAACTCTTGAGAGAGACCACAGGTCCTTTGCAAGATTTGTTAAGCCAACATTTGCAACTTAAACACTGATATCAAATTTCCTCATCACCCCACAGTAACCCTCACAACTGTCACAGTAAGTATCAGTTTTGTTGGAATCCTACCCAACATCTCCATAATCAGGATAACCCCTTTCTGTTAAATGTGTAGTTGTTTTTTTGTCGCCTATGTTGCTGTGTGCATGTGTTTTTCTTCTTTGTCTTTAAAGCTTTATTTGCTGCGTGTTGGTTTTCTTTCTAATTTTTTAAACTCTACTTCTAGCTTCATAGCCCGTGTTTCTTCTTGTCTTCCGTTTCAAGTTCTTCAAGTTCTAAATTAAATTCCTCATCTGCTGTCAGGCATCTGGCGTGGGGTGCCTTTTTGTCTTATTTGTCATTAATTTTGCAAACTCGGGTGAATGAGTTGGTTGGGTTTATGTGTGTTTACTATAGTATAAACACTATCCAGTTCACAAGCTTCAGATGCTGCTTGTTTAGTTTCTGATGTTGATGCCAATGAATATGAAGGTCCACCATCTTGAATTTTAACAATGGAAGGACCTGTCACTGTTGGTTGATCCGTGGGCCTAGCTGGTTTGGTAGGATCTTCATAGTTATGTTTCTATAATTGTAGATGTTCACGGATAATGTCGTGTGGGATGAAAAGAAAGATTCATGCTTTTTACAACCGCTGATGCTGTTGATTGTGGTAGTGTTGGCTATATACTCCTGTGAAGAGACTAAAAATCATAAAGTGAGGTGAGGCCGTTTGGATTATCACGCATAAAATGTCTCACACCGCTGTTTGAATGCTCTTTAAGCAGTTAAGTACAGATTTGATAAGCGACTGTGAATTGCTGTAAGGTGGAAGACGTATATGAAAATGATTTCACAGAGTTCAGCATCATGGAGCTGTTCGTTTCATATAATGTTCCTTGGGTCACTTGTACTTAACCCTTTGTTAAGGCGTTGTCCCTTCAAAATGATGAATGGTGAAAAACACTACCTAAATTAATACCGCCACATCTTCCACTTTGTCTGCACTTTTACAGTTATATGGGATTTTACAACCTTTTCCCCTTGATCACTTGGTAGCCTGTCCAGCAAACACAAATCATTTTTTTAACATTTTGCATTATAATGTTTTAATAATATCAAAATGTGGTGTCACAAAAACATTATCAGAACATTTTTCATATAATATTATGCAAAAAAGGTTTTAATTATATCATGTTAATGTTTTTAAAATACGCTTTAAAAAAATGTTATAAAAATATTTTTGTGACACCACAAAATGATATTATAAAAACATTTTCACAATTTTTAAGAAACAAAAAGTTTTCATGATGATTTAAAGACATTGTTGTATTTGCTGGGTGGTAGCATAACAACAATTTTGGAAGTGGTGTGCACGAAACTAAGGCCAGTGTCATCAAGATTTTATATCTGTCCTGGGTTTTGTCTTTGTTTAGCTTGTGCTCCAAGTCTCCAAGTTTGGAAAATGTATCACTTATTAAAATTTGATTTAAAATAGATACACATGCAGCAGGTATTGCCTTTGCTTTGCTAATTGAAGACAGAATAGGATGTCATGCCATTAAGCTCGTGATACCAATCTGCCAATCATATAATCTGCTCTTCTCAAAATTCCTATTGAATCTGCAAGGACTGGAGGAAGTCTATCTTGTACTTCAGGCTGTCAGGCTGACATACCGACTTTCTAACTTAGTCTTGTGTTTGACAAGAAGGTTGATCCTTAAGGCTGAACACCGGACGCCTTGAGGCTTTTTTGCTTGACGCTGAAGATGGATAGACTTTGGCACAACGTAGGCCAACTTTTTAGCAGCTTTCCATACACAAAGATTTGCTTCGATACCTGTTTACAGCACAAATAGTAATTTTCACGACTGCATTACGGGCTTAACCAGGGGCGTAAATTATTAGAAAGTAATTCCACGAGGGACACTTCTTGCCCGGTTCCTACGTGAGCTATGTGAAGGGTATGGGGCGATCATCTCGAACCCATGGGCGATCATCCCAGCCTTCGTAATGCATACATGAATCCTTGTTCATGCATAAGAGTTATGTGTATAATAGTAGGTCGAGGTCAAGACAACGTTTCAAAATATCGCTTTAGTTTTCAAACTAATTAAAAGCTTTAACAAAGAAGGTGTAAATATCCCTCACGGATATGAAACCTGATGCACTTGAATAAAAAGACATTCTTGCTCTGGAAGGTAAAACAGATTTCTGAAATTATGTACGCTAAAGATGAGGTATAGGCAGCAAAGATACCGTCCCAGAATTGTGTCAGAAACCTGATCATCTTCGTATTCTACTGAGATTCGTCACGTCGAATTGTACCATAAGCACATCCAATTATATATGTATTTTTACAGCTTTGATTACATATTTCAAGCGAATGAAATCACTCTGCCTTCATTTTCTAATAATCATTTTCTTACGAGGGAATGAAAACACTGAAAACAAGCAATGTTAAAATCTTTTGCTATGCAAATACAATAGATTATATGACTGGTCAAACTCCCGCGCAGTTTGAGGAAGTGCTGGTGTGATAGTAAATTTTGCCCCCCGTAAATTTGAGCCCCCGGTCCTTATTTTCTAAGAAATGTCTAGTGAATTTGGTCCCGAACGGACTGATTTTACTAAGTAATTTACTGTCTAATTTACTGTGTGTCTGTACAGTTCCTTCAATTAATTTTGTGTACTGAAGTGATAAGCTAAAACCGAAGTTAATAATATTTATGTATGGAGACAGTGCCGTTGTACTCGTAGAATTTGCCCATGAACAGAAAATGGCTTCCAGTAAGCTCTTCGGTGAAAAAGAAATATAATATTTTCTTTGATCTGGGCAGTACCCATCGGGATACACTAAAGAAAAAAAAAAGCGTGCTTTACGCAAATCGGCAGTGAGATTTACTGTGAAGGGAGAAGAAGGGCTTTTTCTTGCAAAAGGGAGACAAGTTGTTGTCTCCAAATTTCCTAGGAAAGAAGGGTCGGTGGCCCAAATTTCCTAGCGGACCGTTTTTACTATGAGGGGGGACCAAATTTATTGAATGGCTACGGTTTAATTGTCTGGGGGACCCACATTTCCTTGGAATTAAGGGCCGGGGGGCAAAAATTTACTGGGGGGCAAAATTTACTTTTACACCGGTACTTCTATTGATTAGTATGTTAGATACCCCTAATGTGTTTTCGCCTCAGGTGGCGCTAAAAAAAATTCTTAGGGTGTATAGTGATAAGCAATGTGGTAAACGAGGTTTCTAATGATATGTTGCAAGGAACGACCAAGAAGCTTTGACAAGAGCGGACATAATCATATATTGATATAACAAGCGCCCTCTCTGACTACTTGACAGGTAAATACAATACTTTTATTCCATCCATAGATCCAGCTTCAGATCACATCAGATTGTAAAGTCCTGGAGCCTTAAATGTAATTTTCTCCAGGAAACATGTATCCGGATCCCATGAATGCAGTGGTTAACATTGCTATCCCTTTGGTGGGCCCCAATTTTTTGAGCTAACCAAAACCTGTACATCATTGTTGCTATTATGCTGATTCCATAAGGGTTTGGCCAACTGCAATAAATTCTGCTTAAAATCAACTACCGCGGTTTTCGAAAAATTGCCTAAGGGCGGATTATTCTGAAGTCTCTACAATATTCGAATGCATGTAATGATATTGATAACTTTTGATATGAATATTCAAATCAACAGTAATAATTTTTGAATGAATACAGAACTTATTTTTAACGACACGAATATTGATATGAAACCTAGCTCTTATATTTTAAAATTCCCATGAAGTAATAAAAGAAGGCAGCAAGCTTCTTTAGTAGCATAAACTTTTAAATAATAAAACTTTTTAAGATGATCTATGAAGTCTTTGCTGTCTTTTTGTGCACGACTCTTTGTTGTCAATAAAGTGAAAGAAATATTGCTTCTTTCTTCTTTATTTCCCTTTTTCATTAAAGACAAAACCAGCTAATGATAAAAACAAAATTCCAATACATGCATTGACAGATTGATAGATTGACGCAATGTTCAGATGTTATTCAGGTTAACTTAGGTCAAATCATATTGTAAAAGAAAAACATGGAGAACGAAAAAAAGGTCCATGCGCGCGAAGAAATTGATCAATTTCCCAATTGCACCATTTCTCAGACCAGAGGAGATCGTACATTGTAAAAAAAGTTAAATGTTGGAGTTATAGTAACCTAATTATTTAGGTATCGATTCTTCTAAAGCCCCAGTTGATGCCAATTGATTTGTAACAAGAAGCATCGCCTCGTTATAGGAATTCTGCTTTGTGATAAAATGTTGCAAGACTTTAAGATCGGTTCCTTACCACCAGGCATTTTGCTTTTAGGATATGATCAATTTAATCAAGTCTCATCTTGTAATCAATTTCGTTGGAATTTCCATTACCGATTGAATAATTGAATAAGACGCCGTTTTAACTTCATTTAAACTTATACTCAGTAAGATTTCACCATAGCGTACGATGGTAAAGACACGATATATATATATATCTCATCTTACATAAAGAAAAATAAAGACAGAAAAACTAAATGAATGGTAATAGTCTAATAAATAAAAGGCAACCATTCAAGGAGTAAATTCACTCAAACAGGCCTGTTCAGCCTTTCAAAGGATATCATTTCCCACCAAGCTGCCAAGCAAGTATATGTTTGCTGTTTTTTTTGTTCTCGCTGAAAACCGCACGCCCTGAAAAAGACGAAATATATAAGTCACATGCCAGGTCAAACCCTGTCTTCTTTGCGTGTGTGCAGTCGCAGACTAGTCCATATGGTCCACCTGGCAATGCCCAGTGGGCCGCTTGGTCGTTGTTCACGAGGATCTACAGGCGTATACGGTCCAATATTTTCAAGAGGGGAAATATTGTTTTGACCGAATAAGATTGTCTTTTTCTCGTTTTGACGTTTTTTTTAATTGATTGTGCTTAGAAAATTAGCGCCAGACAGGTGACATTTTTCTGGGCCACGCTTTTGGACCCTTTTCATAATTTTCTGACCCGAATATAATATTTCCCCCGAAATTTTTGCAATTTTCAGAGAAGTGTCTGCGTCTGTATGGTAACTCAATTGCTTACCTGAGTAGATCTTAACGATAGAATTAAACCAAAAAATGAGTCTTTATATCAAAATGATTTTCTTAACTTTGGGTTTGATTTAAAGCCATTTTTTAACTTCATGAAATAAGAAATCTTTAGAACTTCCAAGGGTTCGGTAACAAATTTTGCGGCATTCTTATCTTACCAACAGTTGAGACGGAGTCCTAGTTTAAGTAATAAATTGTAACTCAGTCATGATGGATAAACTTATCGTCGATAAGTCAACCCAACAATAATGGGTTGCTATTTTGGACCACAACTGTCTCTATTTTTTAATCAGGGAAGACAGAAGACAGCACATCACCGCGTTTCGGGCCTGTTGTGAAATCGGCGTTTGAGAACCCGTGCTTACAATTCCACAGTGACATTGCTTGGAGCGCCTTAAGATTCGAAGATTTTGGACCACAACTGTCTCTATTTCTTAATCAGGAAGACAGCACATCACCGCGTTTCGGGCCTGTTGTGAAATTGACGTTTGTGGCCCCGTGCTTACGATTCCATAGTAACATTGCCTTAAGTTTCCAATTTGTCGGGCTCATGGAAACCACCCTTTTTACCTTGTTGTTGCAAACATACCACAAATTACATTCATTTGTCTAAACAATCTAAGTTGTCGCCTCGACTGTGACTCTCATGATTATATTTTTGGAAAGCGGTTTGTTTCGCAATCAGAAAACTGTTTGCCTCGCCTGTAGCCTGATACTGCAACATAAAATCACAGTGATATGATTTACGACGTTGTAATCATACCGAAAAAGATATAAAAAAAAGTGTATTTTCCAACATAAGCAAAGCCGCCAGTTTTGAACAGGGAATTGTCATTTTCTAAGATGACAATTCCCTGTTTTGAATCTGAAATACTATTACATGCACTTTTAATTTGAAATCCCACCAGAGTGTACACTTACGACAAGCATTCAAACAGCACATTATCTTATTACAGAATCTTCTATTGTAGAAGCTGTAGTTTTGCCGAAACAGTCGATAACCACTTATAAATACTTTATTTGTATTCCCACAGGGTGTTTAAGTTTCCTAACTTCAGCTGCTATGACTGTGAAACATAGAATTTTTCTTTACGATTCATAAAACCATTCGTACCTAGATAGAGGTGAAAGTTTATTGAGTATGATAATTCTCCATTATATATATATATATATATATATATTTAAATGATGAGGAAGACGTGCCAGATAAAACTAAAACATCCATATAGTGGCGGCGGAAGGTCGAAATTATTGGGCCGGCCATGTTCACGCAAAGTGTGAACCCAAACGGCCTGGGGTCCAGGGCCCCGCTCGCTCAAGGGTCCTGGTGGGGTCCAGGGAAAAAGCCCTGTTGGGGTACAGGGTACGAAGCTCTGCGGTTTAAGCATTTTGTAAGGACTTTATTTGTGCATTTCTGACTGGGTTAGCAACAATATTGAAATTGCGGATAAATTCTTCTCAACTCTAGGTAGCCTTATTATTTTGAAATTCTTGTTAAGTATCGCAGTCATTTAGCCTATTCTCGGTAAAATCACACGATAACATACTGACATACTTCTAACGGGACTTCAACAGAAAGCTGTAGACTATCATTTTCCTGATTCTATTAAGTGCTGAAATATCAGACGATCGACCAACCAGGGAACTAAGCAAAACAACAATTCCGTTGTGGAAGATTTACGTCATTTGTACACACAGTATATTGTTTTATTCATCCTGGGAATCTTAGAAAAGCGTTAAAGCAATTAAACTATATTGCGCGCATATCTTTAGGACTTTACCGCAACAATTGTGTGTGGCTATAAGGATATTTCAGCAGACGTCATGAGGTCACATGACTTTGTTTTTATCGCCATTTTGCATGGTGGACTGTCGTCTGCTCTACACTTGCATACGTTTGCACGTTGTTGTATAAGATTACTTTTGTAAGTAGTATGCCGGAATCTTGCTGTACCATTGATTGCACTAACTAATAGACGTGTTAAGATTACTTCAAGTATTTGGAAGGTAATTTTGTTCTATTAAATAACATTTTATATTTAAAAATTAATTCATATAGCCAGTTAATTTTAACCAGCGCGTGTTTATATGCCCAGCACGTGTTTTACATGACCAGCGCATATTTTTATCAGCGCGTGCTAGCGCGTGTTTTAGACAGTCTGTTTGTTTTAAAATCGATGTGACTGAGCTGTGTAAAGATCAGACGCGTGAAATACTCAACGTGCAAAGCTCTGTCCTACAAAAAGCCTCCCAGTTGAGTTATCGTACAACAACGCAACACGTCAGTAGAAAACGTAAACAAATAAATTAGATTATGTGATTGATTGAAGGCAAATTTTGCCTTCAAAAAAGCTTTTTGACTTATCAAAAACCGTACATATTTCACTTAAAAGAACTGTTAATTCATTTTGGAAACCTATGAAGGAAATTTTCCAAAAATTGAAGAAAATTTCTTAAATATTGAAGAAAATTCCCCCAAATGAAGAAAATTTTACAAAAATGAATGAAATTTTACGAAAATGAAGGAAATTTAAGAAAAACTTCCTAAATATTGAATAAAATATCCTCAAAATAAAAGAAATTTCACAAAAATAGAAGGAAAATTCCTAAAATGCCAAAAATGGAAGGAAATTTCCCGAAAATTGAAAAAATTCCGCAGAAATTTGAAAGAGAAAAATCAAAAATTGAAGAAAACTTCCGCAGTATATAAGAAATTTTCCGAAAATTGAAGAAAATTTCTTAAATATTGAATAAAATATCCCCCAAATTAAGAAAATTTCACAAAAATGAAGGCAAATTTTCCCGAAAAGTTAGGATAATTGCCGAAAATGAAAGAATTTTTCCAAAATTGAAGAATATTAAAGAAAAGATCTCCCAAATGAAAAAAATTTCACAAAAATGTAGGCAAATTTTCACGAATATGAAGGAAATTTTCCAAAAATGAAGGAATTGTTCTCTTTTTTTTAAACTTCTTCAAAATGAAAGAAATTTTCCGAAAATTGAAGACAATTTCTTAATTATTGGAAAAAACTGACTAGATTTCACGAAATTTGGAGAACAATTCCCCCAAATGCCGAAAAAGGAAAGAACTTTTCCGAAATTGGAAAAAAAATGAAAATTGAAGAAAACTTCCCGCAGCATGAAGGAAATTTTTCGAAAACTGAAGAAAATTTCTTAAATATTTAAGAAAATATCCTCAAAAAATAAAAATTTCACGAAAATGGAAGAAAATTCCTGAAAATGATGGAAATTTTCTGAAAATGAAATAATATTTCCCAAAAATTGAAGAAAAACTTCTTAAAGGAGCACAGTGGCCTAGCGCTATATAAGCACTGCGATTATTATATTAAGGCGTCGGGCTCTGGTGTGGAAGGTACTGGGTTCGATTCCCGACCAGGCCAGTGTGTTGTGTCCTTGAGCAAGACACTTTATCTTCATTGCTTCAGTCCACCCAGCTGTAATGGGTACCTGTGAGGGCAGTGACAGTTCTATGTGTTTGGAGCCCGGCGCCTGTATATGGCTGCTGATAAAACGGGCTTGTGACTCCCCAGGAAGTGAGAAAGTTTTCAGGAGAGTTAAGGCCCAGTGACCAGGGTAATAATTGTAAAGCGCTTTGATAAAGTCTATGACAGTTTAAAAGCGCTATATAAGCACTACGATTATTATTATTATTATTATTATTAAATATTTGAGCCGTTTAGAAAATTGCTTAAAATCAGATGTTTTGAATCTAGAAACCGTCAACGCCCTTGAAGGATCCAGAAGGCGAAGCCTCCGGAAGCGCTGCTTTGGTAAAATTTCCCAAAAATTAAAAGAACATTTCCTAAATATTGAAGAAAATATCCCGGAAATTTCAACAAAATAAAGAAAATTTTTTGAAAATTTAACAAAACCTCCCAAATATTGAAGGAAATTTCCCGAAAATGAAGCAAATTTCACAAAAATGGAAGCAAATTTACAAAAATGAAAGGAATTTCCCCAAAACGAAGGAAATTTCCAGAAAAATTAAGAAAACTTTGAAGAAAATTTCCGAAAAATGAAGGAATTTTTCCTGAAAATTAAAGAAAAGTGCCCAAATATTAAAGAAAATATCCGGAACATGAAGGAAATTCTATGAAAATGGAAGCAAATCTCACGAAAACGAAGGAAAGTTCCCGAAAATATGGAGGAGATTTCCCAGAAATTGAAGGAGATTTCTCTGCAATTGCAGAAGATTTCCCAAAGAAAATAAATTTGTAACACGTTTATCATTCGCGGCTTAAAATGGTATCAAATCTAGGCTTATAGGGGCGAAGGTCGCAAAGCCCTAGTGCATGGTGGGACCCAGGGTTTCGCAGGAAGCCCTGTGTTTTTAATAGCAGAAAAGGGCTTTAAAATGTGTCACATCTATTGGGCGAAGCTGCACGTTGGGGCGCTAAGGAAACCCATAGGAATCCCTGCATTTCTCGCGATTTTCAGAGCAAAAATTGCTTAATATTGTATCAAATACAGGGTCGACATCCTAGGCGCCGAGGGGTCAAAACCCCAGGAAGCTCGTAGCGTTATTTTGGAAGCAGAAAATTGCTCAAAATCGTGTTAATTTTGAACTTCAGTTGGTTAAACTGTTAAAAGGAATATTATTTTGGAACGAATGTTCGAATGCAGGATCCCATTGACTTCAATATGTGTCTTTAGGTGTGGTCTAGGAATGGTTCTCATGTTTCTGATGTGTACTGAAGCTTTGAGAAAAATATTTACAACGCTGAGAATAAAAATAATGTAAGAGTATATTTTCATAACAATTGTTGCGCCCCTGTGAGCTTTCGGCGTTCTCTCGAAAAGCTTCTACCAGCTGTATTCAATAAAATTGTTTGCCCTTTAAGGCAGAAGCAGATATTAAGTATTCCGACGAGCTATCACCATGCATCGGTTCTGTCCGAGCGCGAAATCCAGGGGCCCGCTAGAGTGCCACTGTTGGGGGAAATATGGTCTTTTCTGTGGAAAATTTATGCGCTTTGGGACTATACAAATAGGATATTACTTGCTTAATAGTATAGGAAGAAGTTATTGATCAACACGTAAATTTTCCCAGGGCCTAAATTTTGTCTTCTTCTCAAGACGATTTTGGCGCCCCTCAGAAAGCTTCGCGGGGGTGGGGGCTGTTTTCCTCTTGGCCCCCTGCCACCACGCCACTGCATATGGTATGGAAATGTATGAAAAGATTGAACTTTGGAATTTGGAGTAGTCATTCGAAAAACGAAGAACGCTTAAGAGGCAGCCCAAATGTTTTATAAAATAGACTCACCGAAAGGGTCGTTGGAATCTTGTATGTACTTATAGTTATAAGAACAAAAAATAGAACATAATTTTGACTGCTTTCTGTACCCTACGTATAATTTAAATTAACACAGAAGCAAGAAATTATATTAACTAAGCTATAAATATTTAAGGAAAAGAACAGTTTGCTATGTATTGCTATGTGATACATAGTCATCGATGATTTCACACAAAAACATACAGTAATTTCCAATTTACGGAAGGAAGGTTTGCATTAAAAAAAAGGGGCGTCGAGTTATACCTCACCCAGGGGCGGACTGGCCCACCGATCGACCGATCCTGGATCGGTGGGCCGCTAGTCCCCAACGGGCCGAGCCGGCCGTAGGCATTTAAAATGGGCGCAGCAGCCTTCTCAGAGAGTATTTGAGAGTGGCGAAAGTTTCATTTATTTGTTTATTTTCTAGCAAATAGTTACCAACTAGTTACCTTGCCCTCACCTCACCATTTGTGACAAGTAAAAACGACCCATACACTTCTTTGGAAAACACAGAAAGATGGCTATCTACCTTACATAAATTCCCAGGCCCATTGAGCAGTTATATTATGGATTCTGTGCCTGATAAGACCTGTTAGAATTATCCTTAATAGGGGCCTACTTATTCTTATAGGGGCCGGGAGAAAATAATGCCATTTTATGAATTGCACTCAGGGGTGTAGGAAGCTCTCGAAAAGTGGGTGAACGACCTTTTAGGGGGTACTTCCAAAATCATAATGTCCCCCATCCAAATCTGTAGATAGAATAAGTGAACCCAAAACAACGAAGTAAAGTAAAAATCGCACTTCATTTCTGGAAAGGGGCACTTTTCCAATGGGAACACATTCCTCCCATACATGGGACGGACAAAATTCGCCAGGTTCATACTATTAGGATTGTAATTGAGTGTCACTTTTCATTTTCATAAGAGGCTCTTTTGTCATTTTCGGATACAACTATGATTGCACTGTTATATAAATTGCAGCTGAGTACTTTTCATTTGTTATAATTGATCTGCTTGCAATTATACGTTGTTGTTCGTTAGTGCTACACATTTTAGTCTCTTTATATTTTCGCACAAATGCAATCTGGACGTTTAAGCATTACGTTTAAAATTCTTATAAAGCCAGAGAATGCGGCAAAAGATCCAATTGCTGGCATGCGACTTGATGAGGAAACTGGACTAAAAATTATAGATAACAACAAATCTTATCAGATAATCAAAGCAAATGATTACTACTTAAAAGGTATACTTTACTGTGGGTAGTCATACTAAAGCTCTATATATAACGTTTAATCTCCGGCCTTGTGAGCCCATTATGCTGGATCAAACATATTGACGTTTAGTATATTTATCATCAAAGCCATTAATTCTTTAAGAGATAAATGAAAATACGATGCGTGTTTGATGTTTGTTTGATGAAAGTTTAACGGCCCCACGACAGCGAGGGTTATTCCAGAGGTAGGAAGAAAAGAAAATAGGAGGGGCTTGAGAGAAGTACGGGGGCTAAGAAGCTTGGATCGAAAGAGGAAGTGCAGGGGTGTTAAAATAGGTAAAACTACGTAGAGGGGGTGGGGGGTACTATGGTTGTAGAGGGAGACATGATGAAGGAAGGAAGGAAGGAGATTATTTTATCTAAAAATTTTTTATGGAAAAGCTTGGCTATGAAGTTGTGATGGGTGAGGGAAGCTCTGAGGAGGTTGTACAAGGGGCAGGCAAGGAGGACGTAGTGGACTATGAGAGGGCAATGGCAATTGTTGCAGAGGAGAGGAGCCAGTAAGGAGGTGGAAGTGAGTGAGGTGGTGTGACCTATTTTAAGGCGGGTAATGTTAACGTTGTCGATACGGGAGAGATTGTGGATGTTGAGTTTGGTCGGAATGGTGGGCTGAATGTTGTAGAGTTTGTTATCAATTTTGGAGTCCCATAAGTTTTGCCAGCGGTCATGAACAATGGAAGCGATAAGCGGTTTGATGTCAGAAAGGGTTTTGGGGAAAGGGGGTATGGAGGGGGTGAGGTTGAGAGCAAGCTTAGCGATTGAATCAGCTCTGTCATTGCCGGGGATGCCAACATGGCTGGGTATTCAGAAGAACAGAATACTTTTCTGCAGAGGAGGGGGGAAGAGAGGGGGGGGGGGAGAGGGAGTTTACGGAGGAGGAGGTGGGACGTGGGGTTATCCCACTTAAGGTTGAGTAAAGAAGTAAGGATAGACTTGGCGTCTGAGAAGATGGCAAAGTGGCTGAGCGGGGATTACTTAATATAGTTGAGGGCTAGCAGGATGACCTTGGCCTCGGCCGAGAATTTAGACGAGTCAGTTGGAAGACTGCTACTGAGGGTGATGTCTTGGATGGCGGTAGCAGCAGCTGTCTTGTCGCCTTCCTTGGATCCATCAGTATAGATGGAGGTGTAGTTGGAGAGTTGGTCTTTGATTTGGTTGTGGAGGTTGATGAAGAGGTTGGGGTGGGTTTGGGTTTTGTGATGAGTGGAGATACCCAAGTGGATAGAAGGGAGGGATAGCCCAGGGAGGAAAAGTGGGACAGGAGAAGGTGCCAAGAGTGGCTTGATGCCGAGATGGAAGTTTTAGATAAAGATGAGGAGGTGGCCTCTGAGGCCGATGGTGTGAAGCTTGAGGGTAATGCCGTATTTTTAAGTAGTGTCAAAAGCTTTCTTGAGGTCGAAAAAGATGGCAATGAGGTGTTCCTTTTTTTGCAAAAGGATTAACGGATAGCAGTGTCAAGCGTGATAACTGGTCCAAGGTATTGCGACGTTTCGGGAAGCCGGTTTGGTGAGTGGAGACAATTCTGTTGGTCTCAAGGAAGCAGTTTAGTCTCTGGTTAATGATCCTTTCCATTTTTTTTTATAAAGACAGCAGGTGAGGGCGATGGGCGGCAACTGGAGGGGTCGGTGCCGTCCCTCCCCGGTTTGGGGAGGGGGTGATGATAGCTGTACTCCAGATAGAGGGAAAGGAGTGTGAGGACCAAATGTGGTTGACGATGGTAAGAAGGGTAGCGGTGGCTTTGTTGGAAAGGTGTTTCAGGAACTGGTAGGGGATGTTACCTGGGACCTTGGAGGTTCAGCCAGTGTCGTGGATGGCTTGCTTTAATTCAGATAGGGTTAGTGGTGTTGTAAGGGGAAAAAGTAATACTCCGGGTTTCACCGCGAGCTTTTTTCCTTTAAAAGCATTGAAGTAGTTTGTCGAAGACGAGATGTTGCTGAAAGAAGCGGCGAGGCGGTCAGCGATATCCTTTTTGCCGGTGAGAAGATTACCATTCCAGGAGAAATGGGAGATGGGAGACTTGCCCATCCTGCCGTGGAAGCTGTTTACCATACTCAAAATCTTTTTCGTGGGTTGTTGGTGGTGAGAGAAGAGATGAAGTTGTTTCAAGTGCTGGTTTTACTGTCCTTGGTAGTGCACCTGGCTTTGGCACGGCTGATGCGAAAGAGGTTGAGGTTGTGGGTTGTCAGCTTTGTTTTGAAGTTTCTGAGGGCCTTTTTTCCTGTTTTTGAGAGCGGTTTTGCATTCATCGTTGAACCAGGGGTTAGGGGTGGTTAGGGGGTTTGGAGGTTTTGAGAATGGAGCAGGTGGAGATATTGATAGAGATATTTCTGAAGTTTGACATGGGTTCCTTAGAGAAGATGGGAGGAGAGGTGAGAGTTGCAGATGATTTCAAAAAGGGGTCATGTTGGCTTTCTAAAGGTTCCAGTTGGGTGTGTGGTCTGTGGGGGTTTGAAGGTTGGAATGAATTAGGAGAGGGTAACGGTCACTACCACAGAGGTTAGCATTGACCTTCTAGCTAAAATCAAAGAGGTTGGAGGAACAGATACACAGGTTGATACAGGTGAGGGAGTCTGTGGCAAGGTGAAGGTAGGTCAGGGGGTTAGTGTTGAGTAAGGAGAAGCTGTGCTGTCGAAGACTGTTTTCGACGAGCTTGTCTGTATTGGAGTCCCACAGGGGATTGTGGGCGTTGAAGTCACCAAGAAGGATGAAATGGGAGGATCGTTGAGAGATGAGATGTTAAGGCTGGTTGGCTGAACGTTGGCTTTGGGGGATAAATATTGCAAAGAGTTAAGGTTTTGTGGAGGGAGATAGAAATTGCCTGAAGGTCGGTGTGCACATGGACAGGGTTGTGTGGGATGTCATAACGAGAATGGAGACGCCCCACACAAGACCTGTTGGCGTCCTCTTGATGTTTGTGGTAGCAAGATAAATTATTGAGGAAATAATGGTCAGTGGTTTTCAGGAAGTTTTCTTGTAGGCAGAAGACGACCGGATTGAAGGTAGTAGTTAGAAAGTAAATTTCCTTCGAGTTGGCCTTAAGGATCCTGATGTTCCATTGTATAATGTTGTGAGTCTTATTGGAATTGTTTATGTTGTACGCCATAAGGAGGGGGTGGGGGTGTCTGGAGGAAGATCTGTTGTGTCTGGGTTGGCTTGTTTTTTCTTTGGATATGTCCGTTTCTTTGGGAGCGGTTGTTTTTGAAAATTGGACGAGAAGTATGTTCGGTGATCGAACAATCCATCTTCGTTTCAGTGTCATGCATGTGGGTTTATATAGAGGGCTGTTTGTTGTTTGTTGGCCAGGTTGGCTTAAGTTTGATGGCATTTTAGGTGTTGGTGTAGGGGTCTTAGAAAAAGGAGGAAGGTTGGGGGAGAGATGTGGTGGTGGAGGTGGTTTGTGTAATGGGTGTGGTTGGGTTGTTGGCAAAGACGATGGACTTAGGACTCTGTCAAAAGAGCGAGGTGATGTCAGTTTGGACATGTGTGACAGTTTTAGTTGTGTTAGCAGGGGTATGGGGGAAAGTAACGGTGTTTGAGGAGATTGTTCGAGTACGAATTTGCGGAGACTGCTCGAGTAGGAAGATTTGGAGTAGGGGAAAGCAAGGAATTGCTTCCTGGCCTCCAGCTAAGTGGTGCTGGGATTAAGGGTTTTCAGTTTAGTTTTGTTTTTTCCTGAAGCCAGGTGGGACAATCTTTTGAGGAGTTATGCATGGCTGGGTGAGTACTGTCACAATTTATGCAGTGTGGGGTGTTGGTGCAAGAGGCACTCTCATGTTCCAAGGCTCCACAGTTGCCACAGCGCGCTTGGCCTTCTGGAACTATGTAGGGGCCGACTGTGATTCTCGGATAGTCGTGAGTAAGGTGGGAGGGGAGATTTGGTGTGGCAAGTCAGGAAGATGGTAGGTGTTTCGGCACCATCTTTCTCGAGGACGAGATGACGGGCCTTAGCAACGCATTGGCTGGCAAGTTCATTAATGGCTTCATTGGTCAAGTAGGCAATGTCCCTGGTTCTGATGATGCCTTTGCTGCAGTTTAGGGAATGGTGGGGAGTGACTGTTATATCAATACCAGCATTAGCTAGGGTTTTGATGAAGAGGAGTGTGGTGGCTTGCATGTCCCTGGTGCAATGCACCAGGAGATCACCAGATCTAAGGGTAGAAACCTTGAGGAGGGTACCGACAAGACCGTCGAGTGCTTTGTGGATGAGGAAGGGGAAAACTCTTTTGGAACTTGTCTGGTTTGTTGGTAGCCAGAATGATTAAAATTTGTGGGACTGAGGCTGAGGAATGGTCATTAGAGGTAGCAGGCAGGCCACAAGGAGGGAACAAAAAGTCAAGGCCAAGGCAGAAGCGTTTGGTCATGTTGGAAAAAATAACCGTGTTTTATTTTTCTTACAATATTTGTATTGATTGATTTATTTTAAAGTGCTTTTCTCGGATTTCCTGAAAATTCTAGGCGTGACCTAGATCTTCTGTCTTACATTGAGTATCAAGTTTAAGGACATTCACCTTAAAAGATCATCGTATCGTATGTCAAATCTTATTCCAGTCTCCAATATTTGTACTTTTTCCCAGAGATCAATTTTCAAAGATAGAGATTAACTGCTACAATTTTTGTGAAACCTATAGCTGAAAGTACCATCAATTTGGTATAATTTTACGGCACAGAAAAGCATTAATGACAAAAAATACCTAAATTACAAAGTACAACACTCGGAAAAAAAAAGTTTTGAACAGCTGAAGCAACTAATTTGAGCAAGTTTCTCAAAGAAGTCACTGGTATTAGAAATATATACTGTTGCTATGCAACAAATAGACACTGCATATTCATATTTTAATAAACATTTGAAAACGAGGACTGTGAATTATCTTCAAGATTCAGGAAGGGGCAGACAGGAAAGGTGAACCTTATTGCCAGTCAGAGTATGCAGTATGTGACGAAAGTATGGTCTATGGTCCACTGGAAAAGCTTGGTTTCCTTTTAAAATATAATACTGATGAATGTGTTTAAATGCATATTACTATGATTTGTGTTTCTTTTCCTCGTTTTTTATAAATTATAAATGATTTCAAGTGTAAATAATCCATAAATGACACACACACACACACAATACACAGATACTGTAACTTATAGTAATTTACAGTCAGACTTTGTTAATTGCACATTCGTCACTATGTCAAAACAGGGACAACACGAAAGCAGCTGAACTTCAAAAAACTTTTTAATAAACTTTAACATTTGCAAGGATTGCCAGTTTATGGTTCCTTTTCTTTTGGTATGATGTTTTAAAAATTGGAACTACTTGTCAAAATTACGTCACCCATAGGCGGGATTTGAGGGGGCAAAGGGGGCATTCTCCTTATGATTTGTATCTTTTATATGGTGATTTTTTCCCTCAACTCTTGACTTTCCCCCTCCCTCCACCACCCTCCTCCCCCTCCACTCCCTCCCTCGCCCACCCTCCCCCTTCCCCCACTTTCGGTCAGCAATTCCTGCCCATGACTTCACCTGTTACATGAAAAGGGTTAATCAGATTATTTTCAACATTAAAATGTTATATTGAGTTCAATAAAGAAAATACAAAAAGGATTCAAATATATTTAAGCAAATAAGCAATGTCGCATGTAAACAGCATGTACACAAATTTTAAATGATTGTGCACATAGGCCTACTTATAATGTCTTTTTCCAGAGTCGTCCGAATTTAAAACTGAAAAAATATGTTGCATAATCATATAACAATTTGCACTTGGCTTGAATACGTTTCATGGCGATCTGGTGCACATGAAACAGAAACACAAAATATTTTGAATTGCTTTGTAATAAACTGGTAATACCATATTCATAGCATTTCCATCAAACTGTACTCTAATCTGATAATGCATTTGAACATAAAACACTACGGAAATCGGTAGATTATAAGTAAAAATCTTGTGGCAGATAAACAAGTAAAAAGGATACAATCTGATTAAACAATCTGATTGAACTTTTTACGATATATATGATTGTTCTGTTTACAGCTCAGCTAAACGTTTTCAGCAGAATATTGCACTATATCAAGTGAATAATAATGATATTGATTAGGAACAAAACTTGTCACAACCTTGTAGTTTAAAGTTTACACATGTGACGGGTCATGGAACTAATACGTACATCCTCACCTCCCCTCCCCAATATTCATCAAAGTAATTCAAGTATATAACCATGCTTCAGATGGATGGGATTTGGAAGCTCCCTCATAGAAATCTAAATCTGAACATTCCCAGAATTTGAATATTGTTGCAAAGAGGCAGAAGAGAGTTTTTAACGTATTCTGTTGCAAGAAATGTTTTATCAAATGTACCTTTTAGTTTATGTTGATGTTAAAAGTGGAAAGCAGAGAAATTTGGATCTTGGTGTTTGGTTATGTTATTTTTTTTTATGTTGGGAAGGAAAATTTAATTGCTATTCACAAAAGGCCCGGTAAAGAGGCATCAATGTCATGCTATAAAAAATTCAAACTTACATTGATCACAGACTGTAATATTATTTTATTTCCTGGAAAGGATAAAAGTGGCACCTCACGATAAGATTAGTTCAATGTTTGTAATTGCAGGTCAAGAAAATGTTTAAAATCAAACTTTACAGCATTTTGAAACTTGAACCAATCCTGAAACATTACATTTGCAATATCATCAATGGAATGGTTTCTGCAGATGGCAATTCATTCTCTAATGTATATCTATTTCAATCTTCAGTCGTAAATGGCTGAATTTAAGAAGACTTACAAACCCATAATTGTGATGTCTTTCACTGATGTATTTCACAATATTTCACTAGCCTGATACACTTCTTTACAAAATCTACATACTTCACCTTTCAAAATAAAACAGAAAAAATGTTATTGAACTTGAAAGTCACTGATATTTAAAAAGTTGGAAAGTGTAAACACTGACCCAGAGAACGTATATCCAGTGGCATGCTGGGCCGGCAATCAACCGATCCGTGATCGTTGGGCCGGAGGCGACACGAGGCCGGTAGGCCGAACCACATTGGCAAATTCTGTATTAGTTGTTGTTGGCTGGCGTACTGTTTGTAATAATTCAAACAGAATTGATGTGAGGCTTTGTGAATGGAGGCCTATTTCAACTTCAGATTCTGGAGGCCGATCTGTCCCCTGGATCAGAAGATCTTCATTTTGCCCAACACACCCCTGCATATATCCTTGAAAATTAAATTCTTAAAGAAAACAAGTTAAACAAGAAAAACTTGTTTCAGGTAGTTGGTGACAATCAGGTGATCCAGTTGGAGAAGTCGATGTGATCACAGCATAAGCAGCTGCAAGAGATTTTAGTTGGGAGGGGCACAAAATGATTGGGTGGGGGCAACAAATGAACATCCTTATAATTATATATAATTCAAGCAAGTTTTGTATTCATGAATTGAGACAATCTGCATATACCTTTTATCAGTTCAACTGAGAAAAAAAGTCACACTCTTTTTCTGTTTGCTGGAAAATGTATTTGTTGACATCAAATTTTACAAACTTGCATTTAAAAAGCAAACATGACAATTTTTTGTAAATAAGGTGTTTGCCCTTTCATACAATAATCCTACTTCATATCATTGTTTGAAACATACAAAACTTGACATCAGATAAGGAGATCACTTCAACAGTAACCAAATTCCAAATCAGAGACCATATTTCTATATCATACAGTTCATATTTATATTACATGCCACATTAGTCTCATGGCAATAATGTCAGAAAGGTTTTAGCATACGGTGCAAACGGAGTAAGTGTAAAAAGGTTTGAATGAATTATGTTGGTGCACAGAAAATTTCATATACATGATTTAAAGGGAGAATGACCACTGACCAAAACCAAGAACTTGGGGTGACCATTTGAGTCTCACAAAGATATAATGGCCTCCTGTGCATAACCCTTTTGGCACTTCAAATATAAATTAAGTTTATCATATGCTGCTTGATCAGTCTTGCTCACATTGAAATTCATATTCAACAATCTGAAGAAATCCATGGAACAATGAAACCCATAGCATCCGTATAAATGCATCTGTTATTTAAACACTTTATCAAAGTTGTCAACATTAGCAATATGCTTATATTAATGTATGCGCAACCATATCAAATTTAAGGCATCTTAAAATCACATTGTGTATTTGGAACACAAAACTTCAAACAGCAACACAAAGATATGATAGTCAACACCTCATAGCTTTTCTATGTTATGCTGACTTCAGTCTTTAATGATCAATATAGTTTGAGATTTTATACATCATGATCATCAGGGCAGTATCACTCACAGCAATCAGTCTTTTGCAATTATGCTAAAAGTCTTGAAAGGCCTGTTTTTGTATACCCACTATCCTTCAAATTAGTCTTACTTGCAAACTCAACGAAGAGAAGTTTATTGGACGCTCTTTCTCACGAATGCTGCAATTGCTCACTCTACCTATACCTAATGATTGATAAGGAGAAGGTGCACTAACTAATAGAGAAAAGTTAAACCGTATATCCACTTATTAACGCCTCTGTGCTAAAGTAGATCTATCTCGTATAATAAAGGAAAGTATACGGAACTATAAAACTGAAAAGTGTGCAGAATTTGACAAAATATGAAACTGTTATGCAGGAGATTTGAAGCTCTTTCAAATTTGCAGTGGGCAGGACTGATATAAATATCAGGTAACATCGCAGACTCTCTTTTGTGTATATGTGTGAGAATCATGGTACTTACAAACCACTAGATGTGAAGACAGATTAGCCGATGTCACCAATGACTAACGATTTCAAGAAACCTTCAAAATAATTTTGCTTTCAAAAGACAGTAATGAAAATCATAATGTAAATCCCTTGTTTCATCATTCTCTTCCATGAAGATGAGTGCAACTGACTGATTTTTCAAGTGGGTCACATACCTCCAGTCAGCAATTACCAGGAAAAGATGTCCAATAAAGTTACACAATTAAATACAAATCTTAGTCACTCATACCTTCAATTTACATGTCATTACTTTTCCATATACTTCAATGTTTACCAAATTTACAAAATGTCCGCAGACGATGATGATCTTTTCCTTACACTTAAATTTACTACATGTCACTTTTCAATACCATAAGAAGTTTTTTCATCTGCTGTATACAAACTTGTGTTGTCCACTTGCTGAGTGTTTCACTTGCTGACTTATCAGGAGAAATTGTTTTGCAGCTATATTTTCTTTGCAAAATAAATTGTAAAAAATATTTGCAAAAATCCAAGAAATTGAACAAACTAATTGAGAGTGTTGTAATTTCTTAGTTGGTATCCTACCCCATGGTATCCAAATACAATTTGAAGCTCATAATACATTTTGCATTGAACTTTATCATACACTCCTTGATAATTAATGCTAATATCAAAATTCCAATTTCACATACTGATAAAAACCACAACCATAGCTTTTCTATAAATATATCTGCTATCTAAACACTTCATAAAATTTGACAACATTAGCAATATGCTTACATTAATGTATGCTAAATCATATCAAATTTCAGTGATGAAAATCTAAAAATCCTCAATTATTTGATGACAGATATCACATTTATAACTTGATCAAATCTCGCAACAAAGCCAAATAATAGAAGTAATTGATACATTTATCTCAAGGCAATTACCGCTCCTTCTCCTGCAAATTGCAATTTATTGCTCCGATCATTGATTTTGTCCTTCAAACAAATAATGAATATTCATGAGATAATAATAAGTCATATGGAACATAACACATGAGAAGATCTCTGACAGCACATTGTGATTTGCAATGATAAGTATTTTGAGTGTTGCAAATGAATATGAAGCACTATCTGCCTTTTATGAATAAGATGATGAAAACATTTCACATTTATTTGTTTCATTTCTTACGACACAAAACAAATTTCAAACAGAAGTGCTCCCTGAAGCTAGAAGAACTTGTCATTTGTCTAGGCTAATGAAACATCAAAAATTCTCATTCACGCAATTGCATATCCAACTGCATGGTTCTTGCTCTCGTGGAAGTCTTGAGAAACCTAAGACAGGTCACTTACATCCATGATTACTCTGTATGTTCAGTAGAAATTCCTTTTTTGAAGTGAGAAATGAATCCTCCAAGAAGTCCATATAAAACAAGGCAAAACACAAGAATCAGCACAAAACCAGTCGGTGAAAACCCACAGAGGTACACAAAGAAATATAAAGTTATAAGATATCCCAAGTTCTGGTAGTTGGCAAGAAAACGCAAGCTGACCCTTGGTTGGTGGCAATGTGGGTTCTGACACTTGATAATTGAGCTTGGAGAGTGACTATGGTACTGTGAAATTGGAGGAGCTGAGAAGTACTGCTTGGCAACTGAACCCCAAAAATCAGGTCTGTAAAACCAATCCATGATTTTACCTCCAAACTGAAAAGAAATCAATACAAAACAGGTAACCAATATATTTCATCAAATTTAAGTTAAATCCTCTAGAGCTAATGGAAGCTTATATAGGCTGGTGTTTTATAAGAGTACTTGACTACCACTGCAAGGGACACCAGTCCAGCATACTCCCACAAACTGGTACTCATTTCATACTTGAGTCTATTAGAGGAATTAGAAATGAAGTGTTTTGCTCAAAGTGGGCATCACACCCAGTACCTTTGCAGTACGAGTCAAATGCTTCCCTAAAAGTAATAAGACAATATTTAAGAATGTCATGTACAAAATTATACACAAACATTTCCCATTACACTTTAAAGCGTTTGCTATTGTTACAAACGTAATTAAGTAAAGGGCCACCAACAATGATTTATTCTTCTTCAATGTTATATTACATAACAAGAATTATGTTTGAACCTCAACATTTTGTCTTATTTAAACAAACAAAAATTACAATTTCTGAAAAAAAATTAAGATTGCATTATGCATATTTGAGGATTTTTGAATACAGGCAAGATTTGTCACATATCAGTGGGAAAGATGTCTTGAAATTTTGATGAAATACAGTAAATTTCTTTCCTAAATTTCAGTTAATAAAATCCTGATGTAAAATCCTGACGTCAAAGTGAAGTTGTTCTTCCTGGGGTTTAATGAGAAAATTGAACAGGGCAGTAGACCATACTCACGCAAGCAATTCCACATGGTTTGTAAAGGACAGCAAGTCCCAGGAGCTAAGTGATAAAATCCCTCAACTAGTTCATTTAGAAAGAATCATTTAATCTACTCTAGGATCGAATATATTAACTAATGTAAATTCCATTTCTCTTTCTTAAATCATATTCTGCTAAATGCTAATAGCATATTTTCAAGTAATTATTAGTGTTTTTCTTCCTCTCTTTTCTTACTGTGTTTGAATGTTTGTTTGCTTTTTTTTTTTTTGTTTTTTTGGAGTTTTGTCTTATCCAAGACAACACCTGTCTTTGGGCCCCCTCAACAGGTGTCTCATCCACAGACAACACCTGTTTTGAGTGCCCCCTCAAGAGGGGGTGTCTCATCCACAGACAACACCTGTTTTGAGTGCCCCCTCAACAGGTGGTGTCTCATCCACAGACAACACCTGTCTTTGAGTGCCCCCTCAACAGGGGGTGTCTCATCCACAGACAACACCTGTCTTTGAGTGCCCCCTCAACAGGTTTCATCCACAGACAACACCTGTCTTTGAGTGCCCCCTCAACAGGGGGTGTCTCATCCACAAACAACACCTGTCTTTAAGTGCCCCCTCAGCAGGGGTGTCTCATCCACAGACAACACCTGTCTTTAAGTGCCCCCTCAACAGGGGGTGTCTTATCCACAGACATTACCTGTCTTTGAGTACCCCCTCAACAGGGGGTGTCTCATCAACAGACAACACCTGTCTTTGAGTGCCCTCTCAACAGGGGGTGTCTCATCCACAGACAACACCTGTCTTTGAGTACCCCCTCAACCATGATGATTATTTAAGTTTGTATTAACTTGTATGTATATTTCATTGGTTGGTTGAAATTTGAAGTTTGTATTTGTGTTCAATTCAATTCTATACAGTATGCCCTACTCCCATTGCTATGTTTTAATTTTGTACCATAGCACCAAAGACATATTTTTACCAATTTTGAAACAAGTGTGATAAACAGTTATTAGAGCATGGTCGCTACAGTAATTTGAAATTGAAGGAAGCCTGGGTGATTTATCAAATTTGAATAAGTGCATGAATATTTGCCCAACCAGCCATTAACAAAATCTTTGAATGGCATTCAGGAATTAGTTTTATTTTACATCCAATGGAACCATTTAACTCAGTTTGAAATGTCGACTCTGAAATGCTGAAGGTGAAGGATAAGTGAGCTGATATTTACAGTATCACGTAATTTCCCTGGAGAGTTTCATAAGAAAAACAATTCCTAAGATTTCTTGGGAGCAAAACTGATCAAAATGACATTCTGACAATGCCAATTACACTTGGCTGTAAACTTCAAAACTATACTATTTTGGCGGGCAGAGAAATATATTGAAAGAGAAGATGCGCAGTCATCTCATAATACTTGCAGAAACTTGAATCTCTCTCTAAAACAAATCTCAAAATTATATAAACATGAGCAAGTTATCCACACACAAATGAATCAGAGACAAGCAATAGATGTTGATGCACAACTATGGCAAAAAATTAAGCAAATTTATTTTTCCACTTAAGTTAAAAAATACTCTTTGAGAGGATAAATCTATTTGTTAGACATGTCAAATTCACAAAACACAAGATACACAACAGTGATGAAAGGATTTCATTTCACATCTTGTTATGTTCAAGAGACACTGATCTATCACAAGATTGCTGAAATGACTGCTGGAGAAAGTCTACTCTTATATCACAGTGACACCACACACTCTAAAATTGTTAATATTGATATTAACAATTGTTAATAATCAACAATTGTTTATATCAATGTTAAAAATTGTTAATATCAATATTAACAATTGTTAATTTTGATATTAACAATTGTTATTATTGATATTAACAATTGTTAATATCAATATTAACAATTGTTAATATTAATATTAACAATTGTTAATATTGATATTAACAATTGTTAATATTAATATTACCAATTGTTAATTATTAAAATTGTTAATATTGATATTAACAATTGTTAATATTGATATTAACAATTGTTAACTATTAAAAATTGTTAATATTGAAATATTAACAATTGTTAATATTGATATTAACAATTGTTAATCTCAATATAAACAATTGTTAATCTCAATATCAAAAAATTGTTAATATTGATATCAACAATTGTTAATATTAATATCAACAATTGTTAATCTCAATATCAACAATTGTTAGTTATTAAAAAATGTTAATATTGATACTAATTATTGTTAATATTAATATTAACAATTGTTAATAATTAACAATTGTAAATATTGGTATTAACAATTATTAATACTAATATTAACAATAATTACTAATTTTTGTCATATATCTTTCTGAAACTAATTAAGTCTGTGATTGAAAACAATTTCTTTGAAACTCTAAAATGTGTTAAATTAAATCACAACACTTACTGTACATGCTAGCATCACCAGTGTTTTAATAAACAACATTTCAAAAAAATATTTTAGTAAAATAAACAACAAATTTTTCAGACCTGTGAGTCTGCAATATCAGTCCTAGTGTGATACTACCCATTTATAGTCCAAATCTGTAACTTGACAAAACTTTAAGAACTTAATTAAGTTCAATATTTCCTCAAAAGAAAATACAAATTGTGAATACTTTCTTTGCTATTTCATTCCTCTTTTATATACAAGATACAATTCATTCTTCAGAAACTGCAGAGCTTTCAAGAATCCATTAAGAATCTATTACATTTAGTAATTTACCCAATTTTTTTTGCTAAAACGATTTTTTCAATAATTAGAGCAAAGACATTCTTTGAAATAATTCCGCTCATTTTCTAAGCACTTTTATGCATCTTTATTGCCATAAACATAGCAATTACCTTGCCAATGTACTTTCAGTCAATAACCAGAACCAAAAGGTTTAATGATTTTGATGCTTTTTTATAAGCCATTGATTTGCAAAATTTGTATTAACTGTCATGTAATTGCATATCATGAAATATTTGTTCCATGATATTTATTCATAAGCCACATCCACCATACAGATCAATAAAAATGTTGACAATATTAGCATTTGCACAATAATTAACAACATCATCAAAAAGCAAGTATGATGCAATACGATTGCTCATTTATCCTACTTCAAGAATTTGTCAGCAAGCCCCACCTACTCATTAGCATTCATGACGTCACTACCACAACATTACAACATATGTACAGACATCTGATATATTGTTTATGGTATTAACATCATTTAGCACTTTCAAGTTAAGCCATGCCCACCATGCGTATTAATGACACAGTGTTGATACCAACAAAATTATCATGCCCAATATGATGCAAAACAGACATACAGTTGCTCATTTATCACTTTTTCAAAATTTTAACTTCAAGCCCTGCCCACTTATTAACATGCATAATATCACCACCACAAACATAATACCATATCTGCAGACCATGTGTTATATGTATACCATATAATACATTACTCCAGTTTACTGTTCTTGAAATACCGTGTTTACAACTCTTTTCAGCAAAGCCCCGCCCACTATGTATATTAATGAAATTCAACATTTTTACATCATGAATATGTACACACCAGCTAACATCATAATCATACCAAACATGAAACAAAACTGACATGTAGTTGTTAAAAAATGAACATTTCAAGAATATCACTTTAAGCCCCGCCTACTCATTAATATGCATGACATTATCATCAAAAACAATACGGCACATTTACAGACCATGGGCTATCTGTGTACCACATAGGACATGAATCCAGTTTACCTTTCTTGAGATACCATGTTTAGAAGCTCTTTTCAGCAAAATCTATAAGCCCCACCCACTATGCATATTAATGAAATTCAGTATTTTAATGTCATGAACATGTACTCACCAAATAACATCATAACTAGACCATATATGAAACAAAACAAACAAGTAGTTGTTAAAATATGAACATTTCAAGATTTTTACATTAAGCCCCACCTACTCATTAATATGCATGACATCACCATCAAAAACAACAGGGCACACCTACAGACTATGGGCTATCTGTGTTCCACATATGACATGAATTCAGTGTACCATTCTTGCAATATCGCTTTTACGAGATAGTAGTCACATACACACACACCCATACATACACACCCACACACACGCCATCATGACTGCATACATTGTAGTTTCCTGATGCTATCGCATCGGAACCAAAAGTAGACATACCCATAATAGTATTTTACTATCGTTTTTCCCTTCTTTGTTTAGAGAATGAAAATGAAACCTCACACAGTCAAAATGTTCAACCCACCAGTCTCTAAATGTTATCAATATCCAATCCCAAACTCTCACAAGAAAACATATCATTGGCATATTCAAATTTGTTTATTATTGACATAATGTTTTTTGGTTAATGGCTGAGAGAAACAAGAAAACACCCCAGTAAGCAAACAAAATAGAAACACTAAAACCAACACAAATCAAAATCTCCACTGTAGAACCTTTAATGTGTATCTACTGTAAAAGGTCATTGACATCAAAACAAAGAACATGAACCTGTAAAAGAATTTACTCTTTTGTAAACAGGTAAATACGCCTGGGGCAAAGTCATCAAAATATCAAATTATTTCTTTTGAAAGTCTAAAAAAAATACTCTTTCAGCATAAAAAATCATTTAAATAGAATCTGAAATTATTCTTCATGCAGTATGGTGCAAGGTGTTAAAATTTTCTTCTCTTAAATAAATTTCATAATCTATCTTGCTTTGATAATATCATTATTAAAATAATGATTTCCATTTTGAAAGATATAATCTACAGTATTTTAAATGATTCACATATTTTGAAACAGAAAGATAAATAGCTAACAGAAAGATCAATAGCTATCAATGACTTGAACAGTTAAGCACACCACGCACTTTAATGGAGTTCTGAGGCTAATCATTTCAAGAAAATACAGGATTTTTTTTACTTTAATACTTATAATAAATAATCTTTAACTTACTGAAAATAAACAAAAATTGCTTCCTGTTAACAAATCGATCCCACAAAATCTTTACCATTTTGACTGGTTCCCCAAATTTGCTTATATACAAATATACAAAAGATAAGCAGGGAAAACAACCACCACTTGTAATCAACAAATCTTTGCCAGTAATAACAATGAATTTACATTTTAATATAAGGCATTAAAGAAGTGTGGAATCCATTAACAAAATAGTCGCAATCTTTGGGACTAATTACCTCTGCCAATGAAGTTTGAAGGAGGTTATGTTTTCGCCTGCGTTTGTCTGTCTGTTTGTCTGTTTCTTGGTTTGCCATCAAGATATCTCAAGAAATAATGATTGAATTTAGATTCAATTGTGTGTGTGTGTTGTGTTTGCTGCTTAATGAAGCTTGGTGATTAAAATTTAAGACATACTGGAACAGAGGAAGGGCACAAATCGAGGGGTGGGGATGTTTTTGGATGAGATCTGTCAAGACTTCTAGTTCAAACTTTCCAAGGGAATGTGCTAAACAATGATTTCAAGCTTTAAAGAACTTCCAAACAATCCATTTTCTAGACTCGGAAGAAAATCAAATCTAGTGGTTGGGTATCAAAGAAAATCAAAATGATTGCTTTTGGCATGAATGGAAAAGGATGGAATGTGAATCTTCCCTGAAAAAAACTCATACAATGAATGTTTAGCCTGAATAAAACTGAAAACAATGGAGGTAGATAACCCTCAGTACTTCCCAGAAAAGAACTCAAACAATGAATGCTAAGCCTGAATCAAACTAAAAACAATGATGTATCTCTAATGCAAATTGCAAATACTGTTTAAAAGTATGAAAGAGATTTGGGGATACAAATTAGTTAATCGAGGATTTCTGAGATAGATTGTTTTGGGGATGGGGTGAACTTTACACAATTTTAGGCAATATGCAGATAGACATGTTGGAATTATCAAGCGGGAGGAGATATGCACTCCACAGAGTGCTAGAATTCTTGTTACTCTTATCTTACTTCCACAAAAAAGGAAGTATGGAAACAGTTGCTACTGTTAGATAAGTGTGAAAGCCAATAAGAATGGCTGCACATGGAACTCTGTGTACTTGATTATTACACAAAGCAGTGCAAAATCTCATTTCCTGACTCATTATGTAATGTCTGTTTGTATTCCAAAACCATTGTGACACCAATTGCATGTGAATATTTCCTGTAGAGAAAATTGCTTCCCAGCAAATGTTTTAACTGCCCATCCAACAGATTATAGTGGAACCATATACTACAACATCATTTGATACGATGAGTGTCAACACGATGTAAACAACAAACACTGAGGAACTTAAAATGGTCCTTCCATGCCTTCTGAAAAAATAAAAATTTAACCTGATATAGGTTTTTCATATCCCTAAATTCAATAATTCGTCAAGAAATCCTGGTTCTAAGTCCATTTCCATGATGAAAAAAGACTTAAAAATTAATCATTTATTGCTTGCTCCGAAAAAAAGTTGAAAGGGATTTGTGACGTCATGACAGTCTCTACATCATTTCAAGGACTGCTGATCATAAACAATGCAACACACACATACTAACCACATACAAATAGCGTCTGATTGCGAAAGTTTTTCGGGCTGTTTAGATCTTAATTTGTCATTTTCAAGTTCAAGATATGATAAAAATGATTTGGAAATAAATGAAGAATATTCTCATAATAAAGGGAAGTCATTCCTTTTGAATTTGAACCGCTTTCAGACAAGAAAGAAGGGCTTACAACCCTTTGATCCTACAGTACAAAGCTTGCATAGTCAGCATGAAATTCTTACTGTTTTGCAAGTAATATTTTGTTAAACATAATCAAATTGAAGTGTTTGCAACTACATCTACCTTTTTTTTTTTACGCCTAATGGAAATATAAAGTTTTATTTATCAATGTTCAAGTCTCTGTTGCTTGACGTTTAGCCAACAGGCCTACGTGAACTAAATAGTTCATTCACGCAATTCCGTTTGCATTTTTGCACTTGAATTGAAAGTTTTTGAAGAAATTGTGAAAATTTTGTTAGTTTATTTTTAAAGTTTTGATATGCCAAAAGGGATGGCTCAGCATATGGACACAATAATTACAATTCAGTTCTATTTGATCAATTTTTCTTCCTTTGATTATATTTCTCACTATATATGAAATAAATCATACAAATTTTCAACTGATTAGGCAGTCCAGTCGATTACGACTTCGTTTTCTGAGTGAGAGGTTATGAGTTCAAATCTCGACGAGTCTTTTTTTTTTCTGTTTCTTTCATTTGAATTTTCATTACTCGCGGAACAGTTAAATTTCCATGTCAGAGACGATGCAGTCAAGTTAATTTTTGAATCCAACAGAACAGGGGTAACAATTTGGCGTGAGCTGAATATGAAACTCGGTAAGCCCTGAAAACTCGGTTCATGTCAAAGGCCTAAAACACATCCAGAATTGTCTCATTTTGTTGCCCTTTGCCATTGATAAACGACTTTTAGTTTGAGAATGTGTATTACTGCATACTCCAACTAAACAACACTGCCGCATTTTGTTAAATATTTTCTTGGAAAATGTAATATTTTGGAAGAACAAAGAGATGCTGTCATTACTAGTTGTGAAATTTCAATGGCGGCCACACATTATACATGGCATTGATGCATTGTTTACATACAGTCGTTCCCAAAATGACATCATTGCGTATTGAGCCTTAGTCTGGGTTTTTGCGTCAAGGTGACGAAAAATGCATTTATCTTTTGCAATTTTCTCGCAACCGATGGGGTTTTGTGCAGAAAATGTTATAATTTTACAAATCAAATAAACCAAATAAGATATTAAACGTAAGATCCGACCCCCATGGCAGGACCACTTTAAACTTAAAAACATATTGACAAAGGATGTATCTAAGAGATGTTTTCTAAGAAACAGATCATTATACCTTCCAGAGGGATTTGAACTTTCTAAATGAATTCTTCCCTAGTGACTCACCAATGAGCATATAAATACCCATAAATGCATGCCCAGTTTCTTGTCAGTAAAATGGTGGAAATGTCATGCACATGAGCACAGGAAACACTTGAGCAGCACACTTGAGTATCATTACCAAAATCTGCCAATTTCTCATCAAAACACTTCCTGGGAGCCATTTCTCATAGATCACAGGACTCCATTGACAGAAAAAAGGGAAATATTGGATATACTTACACTTTCATTGATGTGGCATGATAACCCATACAAGGCTCGGACCAACGTTGTATTCTCATAGCTTCTGATTGGTTGAAGATCAGGGTCGCCGAGGTAACTGACATTAAATTTTCTTTGACCTGTTAATATCTGTGCCAAAAATGAACACAAAAAACAAAACAAAATATTGAATTAAACATCACAAGACCAGAAAAACAAAAGACTAAGTACCAAAAGATATAGAACTAAAATAATCTAAGAACTACAAAAACTGACAAAAAACTAAGAAGAACTACAAAAGAAAGTATAAGTATAGAGTATCTTTGTCTTTGTATGAAAAATTCAACATGACTAGGCAACAAGAAAGCTTTGAAATATCATCTGTTGAATATTATTCCAAGTTTCTTCCCAATTTTTTTTTTCCCCCCAAATTATCATTTTTAACATAAAACTAGTCATACTGTTCAAGGTCCTAAATAATGGACAATTTAAAAAAGATATCTCTAAAATATGTGGGGCTAACTGAAAAAAAATAAGAAAATTATAAAAACAAATTTCACACCCAATAAACACCAGAGAGGCATTTTATTAAATTTCCATTGTAAGGTTAAGTTTTCTGTAGAGATTATGAAATCCTCTTGTCAATCTCTTATTAATCTGTGACCATTACTTTTCCGGAGTTAGAACCCTTTTATTTGTTAAATGAATTTACCTTGATGACCTGAAAGAGGTTCACCCAGATTAATTACTGAAAAAGTGAATGCTTTTTAAGATAAACAAAGGAATGAAAAACAACGAACTACATAAATACCACAAAATATAAACTTCCTACTCTGGAGTCAAATTTCACGCATAGAGGCGATATTAAACCAATTAGCACCTCCATGAATGAACCAACTTTAAAAAAGAGATTTCCTTGTACATGAGGTCTTTTCTGAAAGGTGTGGCTGTATTTAAGAAATATCCTGAAGACACCAAATCAAATGTTATCAACCTTTCTACATCCTGGAGCTAAACTCTTTCCTTTCTTTACTTTCTGAAATCTTTTTGACATAAACAACAAAAAATAAAAAAAAGTATCACAATCTCTCAAAAAACTGTGACACTTTGTAAGGATTTTTACATGAGTGGTTACAAAAAGAAATTGTGTGAAAAGGATAATTTTAAGATACGGCTCTCAGAAATTAAAATTTTCTAACAGCAAAATCAGTGATGCAGTTCGTAGAAGCTTAGCAGCTCAAGATTGAAAACAATGATGTGAATTCCTCCAATTGATGCATCGACAACTATTAGTTGCATAGCTAGGTGTTGATTGGGAAGTAAAGTCTACATTGACAAGAATTGGCATATGACTATCATCAAATAAATGTACATACGAGCAGTATTCTCTCTGACCTGTGAGAAAAACACCATTTCGCAGCTTTAAGGCAATGTTCATGGAATATCTAACATCTATTCTTTCTAGATGACATTATAGAGATGTGATGTACAGTAACTGTTTTGATGCATTTCTTGTGGGCTATTACATTAAATGAACTCTTGAGAGTAAGAGTTTCATGAACTCTATTACAGATTGGATTTAATACTTTCTCTTAAGTTTTATTGTACACAGTCTTTTGTGAACTTCATGTTTGAATCAGGAATATACTTATTTCTATCTCTTATTCAAGGCATGCTTGTTGGTTTTCAATAATGAAATCCTTCAAAGGAGGAGCTAGAACTATCTACCACAACACTTGCTAAATAAGTATTTCCCAGGTCAAATCAGCATTATATATATATATATATATATATATATATATATATATATATATTTATATATATATATATATATATATATATATATATATATATATATATATATATATATATATATATATATATATATATATATATAATACATACATACATACATACATACATACATACATACATACATACACATACATACATACATACATACATACATACATACATACTGTACATACATACATACATACATACATACATACATACATACATACATACACACACATACATACATACATACATACACATACATACATACATACATACATACATACATACATACATACATACATACATATATATATATATATATATATATATATATATATATATATATATATATATATATATATATATATATATATATGCAAATTCAGCGTGACAGATGGGACAGATTAATGGTATTTTCTTTTAAAAGGCTGACAAAAACAATTTGTAAGATGTAACCTTCAAAGTTATGTATATAGTCATGGTAAACAATCTATAGTTTACAGTAAAAAACAATCAATGAAATTAGAGGATTCAGTGGCTGTATAGTGGCAAAGTAAAATCAGCATCACAGACGGGATGAAAATGGTGATCATATTTAGAAAATAACTTTCTTTGAAGGAAAAAAGCTATCTGTTCCGCCATGAAATTTAATGTTTTCTCCTTGTCAAGTTAATCACTTTTATACAAGTAACCAGTAAACATATGACTTATTTATTCAAAACATGTTACTGGATATATCAGGCTCGTTAATGTTGTGACAGACGTGACGTGACAGATGAGACATTTTTGCGCCCTTAATGACATTATTTGAAGTATAGTTATGTGATGATAAAATATCTTTTTTATAATCTATTTTCAATCAACAACAAGGACTAACATTACAAAGAAATATTAAAATACTTTCAACAATGATTAATCATAGAGTACCCCATTAACATTCAGTCATTTGGAGCACATTCATTAATGCCTGAATGGAATCTGTTTTTGGTTTGCCTGTTTCATTGGTCAACATAGATTAATCAACATTTCACTTCAAAAGGTAGTTTTTTATAATATCTTAAAACTTTGGCACTAATAAGTATGTGCAAAAAGATGCCAATAAAGAATACACACTAGATTAAACTTCACAATCTAAGTGAGTCTTAACATTTTAAGTTTTGGCACTTTTGCATTAAAATCAATTTCAGTTTTCCTGATTCTTTTTCCAAATATAAGGTACTATAAATGATGTAACTGTATGCATACAGTAAGCATAATAGGTTAACTGTTACATGCACTGTAAGTAAGGTTTTTTCTTTCTAACCATACACAAGGTTGGTATTGATGGCTCAACTATCTCAGTTGCCTTGCCTTTCCCAGATTGCACAGGTAGGCTATATGGTTAAATGCCATCTGGAAGTGGTTGAGTCAGTTTCACACTAGGATGATGTCATCACATATCATATAAGATGGTTCTACACTCTAAAACAAGAATTGTCGGAAGGACAGTATGCTCGACTATTCAAAGCTAGTATAGAGAATGGGCTTATTGAGGAAAGTATATAGGGTAGTAGGGGCAGCTGATTTCAAATTACTTGAGCTTTAAAACATACACTTACATTTTCATTGGCTTTGTTACTTTTCACAACATTTTACTACAAGCCTAAAACAATCTGAGTTTTCCCACATATTTTAAGACCAAAAAAAAAGCTCAAAGTTACCTCACCCATGCAACAACTCAGAAAACATATAACTATAACACCTCTTTTAGTTCTATCAATTGAACAACAAAGAAAGGAGAGGCCCTAACTTGCCAATGTCAATAAAAGAATGTCATTAAGCCTTTATAACCTGTACTCTCCCCCAACCCCTACATATTCCCAGAACTGCATCTTGATTGGTAATACAACTTCCAATTTAACAAAATATGTCAAGGAAAGTCAAGCAACATGAAAAATGTACAAAAAAAATGTAAAGCAAAATTATGCGAAGCAATATTGCTTAACGTATGACAAACTAGACATTGGAAATGATACAAATCTCCTCACCACTAATAATGCATATGCCAGACTGTCCCACATTCCATCCCAACCTGTCTAAAATGTCATCCTATGCCTATACTCCATGCAATCACACCTAGAAACCAGATATATACTGCATGTCATTCCACCACTTGCATAACCCACATGCCATCAGAACTGAAATCCAGATGACACCCCACCACATGCTATTCCACTCTGTTCCACATGTCAAGCCACCCTGTTCCACATGCCGACCCACCCTGTTCCACATGTCGACCCACCCTCCTGTCCAACATGTCAATGCATCCTGACGCACATCCCAAACCACCCTGCCCTACATACAATTTCACCCTGTCCCACATGAAATCCCACCCTCATCATAATACCTTCAGCTACTTTATTATCATCTTATCGTCTAACCCACATTCCACATATTGTTTATATTTCCCAAACCCCTAATTTAAAATTCTTTAGAAAAGAGGAAACTTTTATTTGTTTCCTTATTCATGGCAAGACAACAATTTTGATTCCTATTCATATCATGTTCATATCATAACAAAACTAGAAATATGATGGTTTTTTTTGATCTCAGGTCAAATATTTCGCAGCAAAGTCTATTTTTATGCAAATAAGCTAATTAATATGCACACTATACCTCACCAATTAGTGTAAACAATGCTCTTCACATAAACTGTATGATCATTTACTTAAGCAAAATCACCACACCCACTTTAATTCAAGAGATACCAAAGATACAAACATTTTCATTGCTGCAAATAAGCTAATTAGTATGCACACATAACCCCACCAATCATGCTCAACTGAACAGTACCAATGCCCTCTACCACTGTACCAAGTTATTATCTCAGGTTAATTATTTTGTACGAAAGTCTGTTATGCAAATAACCTAATTAATATGCACATTACACCTCACCATAGACAATGCTCTTCACATATACATTTGTGTAAACAAAATCCCACTCCCGCTTTAATTTAAGACATATCATAGATACAAATATTTATTGCTATCCAAATAAACTAATTAGTATGCACTCAAGTTACCCCCCAATCATGCTAATGTGAACAGTGCCCATGTCCTCTACCCATGCCAAGTTACATGAATGTACACCATTCATAACTTAAGTTCTTCGCTCACGTTAAAAAAAATTATACAAAAGTCTGTTATGCAAATAAGCTAATTAATACGTACACTGTACACTTCACCTCACCATTAAGTGTAGACAATGTTCTTCACATATATGATCATTAGTGCAAACAAAATCCCTACCTCCACTTTAATTTAAGAGATATCATAGATACAAACATTTTCATTGTTATGCAAATAAGCTAATTAGTATGCATACACAACCCCTAATCATGCTCACTTGAACAGTACCCCTACGCCAACTTACATGAATGTACACCATTCATAACTTAAGTTATGGAAACTTAAACAATAAATTTAACCAAAACTTTAAGATCAAAAATATTTTCATTGTTATGCAAATAAGCTAATTAGTATGCACACACAAGTCCCAATCATGCTCATTTGAACAGTACCCATGTCCTCTACCCCTATGCCAAGTCATATGAATGTACATCATTCATAAGTTATGAAAACTTTAACCATAAACTTTAACCAAAACTTTAACCTGACAAATATTTTCATTGTTATGCAAATAAGCTAATTAGTATGCACACACAACTACCAAAACATGCTCATTTGATCAGTACCCATATCCTCTACCCCTATGCCATGTCACATGAATGTACACCATTCATAACTTAATTTATAAAAACTTTAACCAAAATGTTAACCAACACTCTAACCAGACACCGCAGGTAGTAGAATAGCTCTACTATTCTTTGAAAAGTCAAGCTGTTAAGTGTACACCATGGTTTCCAGGAAGGGTACAAATTTTGTGCACCATCAGGTTGCCAATGAGGCATCCAGATCATGCATGTGTTGAGTTACATCCTCAAGTGATACAGGACACATGTTCATTTTGGCACATTTTTTGAGCAATTTCTGGTGTCCCCGTTGGTGCTATTAACCATGCCATATTCTGTGACATGTCGCTTAAGGGAACACCCCCTTTTCACCAATACCATCAAAACACCCCTTGCTGTGAGATGTTGCTGGGCATGCACATCACATGTTCTGCCCATATCCCATGTACAGTAAACAAGTGTGGAGTGTGCATGCTACAATTAAGTACTGTATGACAGGTCTACATGACCAGGACAAAAATATGGGTTAATTAAGAAAACAGGCAAAGTATCACTGCCCTAAAGGCTTAATTAAGTGTGTATTTCTAAATATTATATTTGGTTGACTTTTTTATTGATAAATTCATCAATTAGATCATTTTTACCAAATATATGTAGTAGAAGTAAAATACTCTATGTCATGCATATTAATCAGTAGGCAGGGATTAATGTAAAAATCTTTAAATGTTCATATTTTAACAACCACATGTGTTTTATTTCATATTTGGTCTATTTGTGATGTTAGATGGTATGTACATGTTCATGACATAAAACTGTTGAATTTCATTAATATGCATAGTGGGTGGGGCTTAATATAA
>JAIGNY010002471.1:227500-422500 GCA_020152595.1 Chiridota heheva | reverse complement strand
GAAGTCTGCTACTGAGGGTGATGTCTTGGATGATGGCAGCAGCAGCTGTCTTGTTGCCTTCCTTGGAGCCATCAGTATAGATGGAGGTGTAATTGAGAGTTGGTCTTTGATTTGGTTGTGGAGATTGATGAAGAGGTTAGGGTGGGTTTAAGTTTTGTGATGAGTGGAGAAGCCCAGGTGGACAGAGGGGAGGGGGGTGGCCCAAGGAGGAAAAGTGGGCCAGGAGTAGGTGCCGAGAGTGGCGGGGTTGATGCCGAGATGGAAGAGGTCTGATTTAATGAGTAAGCTGAAGGGAGGAGATAGGGTTTTAGTCCTATCAAAAAGGGAGGAGAAATTGGGGTACCTAATGAGGTTGTAAACAGGATTCTGGGTGTTGGTGAGGACTCTAAAAGCATATGAGATGCTAAGCTTTCTACATCTAAGTAGAAAGGGGAGTTTATTGGCTTCAACATGAAGGCTGGTGATTGGGGAGGTCCTGTAGGCTCCTAGACAAAGCCTGAGGGCTTCATTTTGGATGGTGTTGATGTGGTTGAGGTATGAATTGTGAGCGACACAGTAGACAATATTGCCACAGTCAAGCTTGGCATGAATGTAAGCCTGAAAATTTTGAGGAGAGCATAGCGGTCCGCTCCCCAAGTGGTGTTGGAGAAGAGTCGGAGGATGTTGAGGGAGCTGTTGCATTTTAGTTTCAGGTTGGTGATGTGTTGCTTGTATGTGAGCTTGGGGTTTAGAGTTAGACCCAGGAACCTTGTGTGTTCAACTTTAGGGATGCGATTCCCATTGAGCACAAAGTTCGGGTTAGGGGTGGAGGTTGTTGAAATGACAAAAGTGCATGCAGACTGTCTTGTCTTTGGAGAATTTAAAACCATTATTGTTGCTCCAGACTTGCAGCTGGTTGAAGCTGATTTGTAGCCTATTTTCAACAATAGAAAAGCTAGGGGAGGAGTAGAAGATGGTGAAATCATCCACGTAGAGGGTACGTTTGATACTGGGGCCAAGGTTATTCGCGATGTCATTAATGCTCAGGTTGAAGAGAGTGGGAGAGAGGATGCTGCCTTGGGGGACGCCCTCCTCTTGGGGGTACGGGTAAGAGAGGGTGTGGCCAATACAAACTTGGAACTGCCTGGGTGAGAGGAAGTTTTGAATAAAGATGGGGAGGTGGCCTCTGAGGCCGATGGTGTGAAGTTTGCAGGTAATGCCATATTTCCAAGTGGTGTCAAAAGCTTTCTCGAGGTCAAAAAATAAGGCAATGAGGAAGCGTTTAAAATGTAGGTTAGTGCCTAAACACCACCAAGGACAAAACAAGTGGGAAACCACCCCATGATCCTATGGGTCAAAGGGATGCAGAGGTCAATGTGTTAACTGAAGTAACATCACCTAGGATAAAAGAGAAAACTAGAACGGTAAATACCGTCATAGTTCGCATGCCCATGCAAATTGACACCCATATCATATGATCCAGCCAATTATAAAAATGGCATCTCACACTTAAGTCCCACATGGCATCCTATGTCCCACATGGCATCCCACCCCATGTCCCACATGGCATCCCACCCCATGTCCCACATGACATCCCACCCCATGTCCCACATGACATCCCACCCCATGTCCCACATGGCATCCCACCCCATGTCCCACATGGCATCCCACTCCATGTCCCACACGGCATCCCACTCCATGTCCCACATGGCATCCCACTCCATGTCCCACATGGCATCCTATCCCATGTCCCACACGACATCCCATCCCATGTCCCACATGGCATTCCACCCCATGCCCCACATGACATCCCATGTCCCACATGACATCCCATGTCTCACATGGCATTCCATCCTATGACCCACATGGCATCCCACCCCATGTCCCACATGGCATCCCACCCCATGTTCCACATGGCATCCCACCCCATGTCTCACACGACATCCCATCCCATGTCCCACAGGGCATTCCACCATATCTCCCACATGGCATCCCACCCCATGTCCCACATGGCATTCCACCATATCTCCCACATGGCATCCCACCCCATGTCCCACATGACATCCCAAGTCCCACATGGCATTCCATCATATGTCCCACAGGGCATTCCACCATATCTCCCACATGGCATTCCACCACACAGTGTGTCACATTGCATATTCCACCATATGTCCCACATAGCCTCCTACCCTATGTCACACATGGCATCCTACCTTATGTCACACATGACATCCTACCTTATGTCACACATGGCATCACAACCTATGTCACACTCTGTGTTACTCGTGGCGTCCCACCATGTCCCACATGGCATTCTACCCTGTTCCACATGGCATCCCACCCCATGTCCCACATGGCATCCCACCCCATGTCCCACATGACATCCCATAGGCTCCATAAGAAATCTCATCCTAGCTATCACAGTCACTGATTGAGCATACTATGTATGAAAGTGTCAGTTCATATAATAACTTACATGCAAATGACTTGTTGAAATGGGGTGGGACGCCATATCCCACATTCCATCCCATGTCCCACATGACATTCCATCTCATGGCAATCCACCCTATGTCCTGCATGGCATTCCACCACATATCCTACGTGGCATTCCACCCTGTTCCACATGGCATCCCACCCCATGTTCCATATGGTATCCCACCCCATGTCCCACATGGCATCCCACATGTCATCCCACATGTCATCCCACCCTATGTCTCACATGACGTCCCATAAGCTCCATAAGAAGTCTCATCCTAGCTATCACAGTCCCTGATTGAGCATACTATGTATTAAAGTGTCAGTTCATATAATAAGTTATATGCAAATGAGTTGTTGAATAAGAAAAAAAGGTGGAGTCAAATAATTATGCCTGAATAACCCTTGGTGTATACAACATGGTAAATATTATATCATATGTCCCTCATGGCCCCCATCACAAGTGTTCCTAACGTTATGGCAACCTATATGCTTACACTATATATATATATATATAAAGAAAGGTAGGACTCTTTCTAACGCGACTATCGAACCGTACAAAAGCGCTGCTTCTTCATGACGTCATCGCAACGTTTCTTTAGTTTGCAGCAAATTGTTGAGTGGATAGACTGTCTTGACAGTAAGTTGGTAGAAAATTCATCGTTTGTACATCTTATCGGAGAAAAACTAACAAATACCGTAGCTTATACACGAAGAAGGGAGTCTCCAGCAAATGTGAGTAGAGTAAAAAAGTTTAATTAAGATTCGCGAGTGGTCAAAAAAAAGGAATTTTTTTGTACGGTTCGATAGTCACATTAGAAAGAGTCCTACCTTTCTTCGTATATATATATATATATATATAGTGTAAGCTTATATGTTGCCATAACGTTAGGAACACCTGTGGCCCCCCATCCATGTCCCACATGGCATCCCTCCCTATGTTTATATGCAATCACATCCTGTCACACTCCCTGACTAAGCATGCTAAATAAAAAAGTCATATACTGTAGCAAGTTTATGCAAATAAACACAATAATAAAGGTGGAGTTTAAAAAATCATGCCTGATATAACTGTTTGGTGCCCAAATATTTAGAAGAATTTTAAGGATTTCAAATCTCAACTGCTACAAGAGAGACTTGAGGATCTCTGAAGAATATTGGAAAATTATATCATTTTACAGTTATCTTCTAAGAAAATATTAAATGTATTGTAGACTTTTTAAGGAACTAGTCTTTAATCCTATCTTAAGTACCTATGAAAAACTTTAACATTTTATAAGGAAATTCTAACCTTCCATAAGGATATCTAAAGAAACTTTAGATTTTCTGAGAATTCTCAAAAAACTTTAATATTTCTGAGGAAATCTCAGGACAAATCTGTGGACGGCCAGCCGGACGTAATCGCCATTACATAGGTACGCTTAAATGCTTCGCATGCAAACCAAAAAACAGCAACATAGGAATGCAAATGTCTTGTAAAATAACTTAAATGGGTTGTTCCGTGTATTCTTTGTAAGAAACTTTTCAACCGATAGAAGGAAATTGAACTTGTGTGAAAAAACAGTGGCATCAGGTTTATCTTACAACAAAAGATAAAATATTTAGCATGCAGTAAAAAGAAGTTAGTGGTGTATCCGAAAAAAACATATGAGCGGAAAATATCAAAGTTAATCTCACGGTCCAAAAATATCAAAGATAGGCACACCTCCAGAATAAATGGTCAACTATTTCACTCTCAACTCCACAAAATGTACAAACTGGGGAATTACTCAAATTAATCTTATGTAAATAAGCGTTAAACACCAATGATTCTGTGTAAGAAACAAAACTAAAAATACTGGAGTTTTGTCTCTCAGATGTCATTCAACAAGTCAATGTGTTCGGTACTACATTTTGGATATGGACACCTAAACTACACATACTACATGGAAAATATTCAAATTAGCCAAACCAAAGAGGAAAAAGATTTAGGGGTTTACATCAGTACCACCAAGAAGTTTAGCAAGCAATGTGTAGAAACTACCAAAAAAGCAAATAACATAATTGGAAATGTTCAAGAGAAACTTTAATAATTTCAAGAAAAAAGTTATAATGCAGCTATATAAAGCATTAGTAAGACCCCACATTGACTACTGTGTTTAGTATGGAGACCTTAAAAGGATATAAAACTATTAGAAGGGATACAAAGACGAATAACCAAGCTAATTCCAGGAATAAAGAAATAAGCATATAACGATAGATTAAAGGCACTTAACTTAATAACAATGAGAAAAGACATTTACGGCAAGACTTAATTTCATTATATAACATTATACGAGGGAAAATAAATATAGATATCACAGGAATTATAGACTTTAATAAAAATTCAAATACCAGAGGCAATAGTATGAAAATTAGACCTGGTAATGTTAGATTGGATGTGAGAAAATACTCATACTTTTGTAGAATTTGGAAAACTTGGAACGCACTGCGACAAGCCGTTGTAAATGCACCTACACTCAATTTATTTAAGTCAGGATTAATAAAGAACAGGATCTTTAATGGTTTCTAAACCTCCTATCCTTAGGCCATCCTCGCTGAGGGTGGCCACACAGGTAAACAGGAAAACAGATGTTTAACAACATTGCGACAGTCAGAGTCAAGTGTGCCAAGAGGTTGTTAAAAACTAAGGTGCTTGAGCTAGGACAGAGAGGAAAGAGAGGTGGGATAGAGGGAAGGGGGAAAAGGTGAAAAAGGGAAAGAAGTTAAGGTAATAAAAAGGAGAGGAAGGTAAAGCAGAGAAGGGATGGAAAGAGAATTTTAGATCAAGTGGAATAAAATTCTGTTGCGGAGAAAGGTGATGGCTTAGGGACATAATGGAAAAAAATCCTCATGGTGATAAGAAAAGGAGATACCCAGGTAAAAGAAATGCCATTGCAAGTATGATAGGTTGAAATGATTTGGAGATTATTTAGCATAGGGTCCCAGTATAAAATGAAAGATTTCTCAAGATGTACCTTAAGACCAGAAATATTTGAGAATTTGCAAAAACATCATGAACTTCACAAAGGGAAGTGTTTGAAACATCAGAGATTACAACATTATCATCGGCATACTGGGAGATTTAAAATGAGAATTACCAACTTGAATACCGTTAATATTGTCATTACAATTGATTAATACATTTAAAATCTCAGTACATTTTATACGGGCTGAGAGGACAACCTTGACAGACGCCTCTTGACACTTTAAAACAAATAGAAACATAATCATCGTTAGTTACACACGTGGTTGCAATTTCTATAAAAAGTTATTATCCATTGAATTAACGAGGGACCAAAGTTAAGATTAGAAGAGTACTGAATATTAAATTCCAATCAAGACAATCGAATACTTTCTCATAATCTAAAAATAATAGAGCACCAGGTGTAGAACTGTCTTTGCAAAAAGAAATAATGTCGTATACAATTCTAATCTTTTCACCAATATATCTCCCTTTAATAAAACCTGTTTGGTTATGACTGATTATTTCAGAAATTACATTATTAATCCTGGTAGCAATTGTTTCAGCTACGATTTTATAATCAACATTTAAAAGCCCTATAGGACGCCAGTTTTGAAAAAAATCTGGTGCCCTAGTTATTCTTAGGAATGAAGCTTATACATGTACATCCTCTGCCCTGGTCATCATAAACAAAACCATTTTAAAAAGAAAAGTTAAATGAGTTATCTACCAATTCACCCACCTCAGCGGGCAGGGATACCATCAGAATCAGGTGATTTATCAAGGAACATTGAAAATGGTGCACTTCTCTAAAGTGAGGTATCCTCTCACAACTATATCTTTCATTTTCCAAAAGCTTAACATGATTAATATTGAAACTATAGTAAAAACAATCAGAAGAAATATTACTGTCCCAAGTATAAAGCTTCTCATAATTTTGCTTCAATAGAGATACAAATTATAAGCGACTATTGTTATCCTCAATAACTTTTTTTAATATCACAAGTAATAGTAGCCTTAAAAAGGATGGCAGTGCCTCTACTGAGATGAAAAACAGAAATGTCAATCCAAACGAAAAACTGTTGGTGTCTGTGCAAGGAATCCAAAGGACTGATAATTAATTGAAAACTTATTTCATGTATTGGTATAAAATAAACCATAAATCGAAAGCTGAAGTGATAGTTGAAGGTAAGTAATTGCCAGTTTAGGTCGGTGATGGATTGGTCAGCTGAAACACGATGATAAAGAGTGACAAATCACTGGGGTACCGTTATTTGGGTACATCCAGGTCCTTTCTTGGTTGAAGTTGTAGGGTCTGCCATCCCCTTTTCTCCAACATCCTGCAGAAAAGCGAAGTTTTACGCCGATTTGGTATAGGTTTTGCACTTGGCGTGATCATTTCCTTTTAGGTCTGATTGAGATTGAGATATCATCAATGATGTAGTAATTTTTGGAGGCGGGGGCTTGATGGGCAATTTTGAGAGTGAATATCTTATCTTGGTAGAAACTTAAGTTTAACAAGCAAGTGACAATCTTTGCCCTGATTCACCTTACCATCACATGTACATTCAACTTTGGGTGAGTCTAGGCCAGTTTCTTCCAGGATTTCTTTGTTACTTCAATGCAGTTTTCTCCCTCTGTTGTTGTCACTAAAACAATACCTACATTATTGCGACAAGAAATACATACATCATTGCGATGAGAAAAACGTTCATTTTTGTTTCTCAAGGCAGCATATGTTGTTTTTTCCTCCTCAAGCTTCATGAATCTTTTTTCCAAGCTTTCACATCTTTCGTTTAGCGCATCGTTCTTTTTAAATAGTTCAGTCATCATTTGTCTCAGATCAACAATTGCTTTGTTGAATTCACCTTCTAGCCATTCCAGCTCATGAGTTATGTTTCGCTTTATTTTGTCAATCAATTTGGTGAATTCACTAGGCAGTAATTCTCCTCCTTCTTCTTCTTCTTCTTCTTCTTCAGAGTCTGAATTGTCTGCTTGCTTTTTAGTATGGCATGTTAGGCTAGAGCATAGGCTGAGTTGAAAGTCAAGAGTCTTCCTGCCTACTTTTATTTTTGCTTCCTTGGGGCCTTTCTTTTGTCATTTCCACTGCAATTCAGGTAATAATCTCAGATATGTTCCTCAATTATAATATATGATGCCTGGAAATTGTAACTATACAATACTAAGTGAAAAATCAGAAATATCTTCAGCCCAAATTGAACAGTTGCAATTCTACACTGACATGACAGGCTCGAACCAATAATAACAACAACAAGAATAATAATAATGATAATAATAAATAATAAATAATAATATAATAATAATAGTAATAATAATAATAATACTAATAATAATAATAATAATAATAATAATAATAATAATAATAATAATAATAATAATAATAATATGATAATATTAATAATGATGATAATAATAATAATGATGATAATAATAATAATAATAATAATAATAAATAATAATAATAATAATACTAATAATAATAATAATAATAATAATAATAATATAATAATAATAATAATAATAATAATAATAATAATAATAATAATAATAATAATAATAATAACAATAATAATAATAATGTGGGTTGAGGGTGGGGAGAAGAACACCTTGTAATTCCTTAAATAAGAATGTAAAATAAAGCCTCCAACTGTATTACTAAATTAAACTAGTACAGTAAATATCGTTATGGTTTGCATGCCCATGCAAGTTGACACCCATATTATATGACCTGGCCAATTATAAAAATGGCATCTCACACTAAGTCCCACATGGCATCCCATGTACCACATGGCATCTCACCCCATGTCCCAAATGGCATCCCACATGGCATTCCACATGGCATCCCATCCCATGTCCCACATGGCATTCCACCATATCTTCCACATGGCATCCCACCCCATGTCCCACATGACATCCCATGTCCCACATGGCATTCCATCATATGTCCCACAGGGCATCCCATCCTATGACCCACATGGCATTCCACCCTATGTCCCACATCCCATGTACCAAATGACATCCCACCTCATGTCCCACATGACATCCCACCTCATGTCCCACATGACATCCCATACCTTGTCCCACATGACATTCCACCATATCTCCCACATAGCAAACCACCATACAGTGTCTCACATGGCATTCTAACATATGTCCACATGGCATTCCACCATATGTTCCACAAAGGCAAAGGCCTAACATTCTTAAAAAACTGGAGACCTATTGCTCCACTTAATACCAATTACAAAATAGCAGCTAAGTCCCTGGCCAACTGTCTAAAGTGTATTTCATTTAATTTTATGAGTTCAGAGTAGACTGCTTTCCTTAAGGGTAGGTATATCAGGGAAAATATTCGTTTAGTGTTAGATAATATTAGCTATTGTAATCATAATAATTTACCAGCTACACTGACCTTTCTCGATTTTGAAAAAGTGTTAGACTCCTTGGACCACTCTTTTATTAACAAGGTACTTTCTAACTTTAATTTTAGGCGGGGTTTTATACAATGGGCTTCTACCATTTATACAAAGGCTACTTCAAGTGTAATCAACAATGGTCATTGTACTAATCATTTTCAGGTATCACATAGCGTACGACAAGGCTGCCCTCTTAGTCCTTATTTATTTATAATATGTTCTGAAATTCTTTGTATCTATATCAAGCATAACCATTCTATTAGAGGTATTCATGTAGGTGATATTAATCTATATCAAGCATAACCTTTCTATTAGAGGTAGTCATGTAGGTGATATTAACCTATATCAAGCATAACCATTCTATTAGAGGTATTCATGTAAGTGATACTAATCTATATCAAGCAACCATAACCATTCTATTTTCTATTAGAGGTATTCATGTAGGTGATATTAATCTATATCAAGCATAACCATTCTATTAGAGGTATTCATATAGGTTATATTAATCTATATCAAGCATAACCATTCTATTAGAGGTATTCATGTAGGTGATATTAATCTATATCAAGCATAACCACTTTTTAGAGGTAATCATATGATATTAATCTATTCATAACCTTTCTATTGGAGGTGATATTAATCTATATCAAGCATAACCACTCTATTAGAGGTATTCATGTAGGTGATATTAATCTATATTCAAGCATAAACTTTCATTAGAGGTATTCATGTAGGTGATATTAATCTATATCAAGCATAAACTTTCTATTAGAGGTATTCATGTAGGTGATATTAATCTATATCAGGCATAACAACTTTCTATTAGAGGGATTCATGTAGGTGATATTAATCTATATCAAGCATAACCACTTATTAGAGGTATTCATGTAGGTAATATTAATCTATATCAAGCATAAACTTTCTATTAGAAGTATTCATGTAAGTAATAAATCCATATCAAGCATAACCATTCTATTAGAGGTATACATGTAGGTGATATTAATATATATTAAGCATAACCATTCTATTAGAGGTATTCATGTAGGTGATATTAATCTATATCAAGCATAAACATTCTATTAGAGGTATTCATGTAGTGATATCAATCTATATCAAGCATAACCTTTCTATTAGAGGGATTCATGTAGGTGATATTAATCTATATTAAGCATAACCACTCTATTAGAGGTATTCATGTAGGTAATATTAATCTATATCATAAACTTTCTATTAGAGGTATTCATAAACTAATTATATCAAGCATAACTTCTATTAGAGGGTTCATGTAGGTGATATTAATCTATATTAAGCATAACCACTCTATTAGAGGTATTCATGTAGGTAATATTAATCTTTATCAAGCATAAACTTTCTACTAGAGGTATTCATGTAGGTGATATTAATCTTTATCAAGCATAACCATTCTATTAGAGGGATTCATGTAGGTGATATTAATCTATATCAAGCATAACCATTCTATTAGAGGTATTCATGTAGGTAATATTAATCTATATCAAGCATAAACCACTCTTTTATTCATGGATACTAATCTATATCAAGCATAACCATTCTATTAGGTAGGTGATATTAATCTATATCAAGCATAACAATTATATTAGAGGTATTCATGTATGGTAATATTAATCTACATCAAGCATAACCATTCTATTAGAGGTATTCATGTAGGTGATATTAATCTATATCAAGCATAACCACTCTTTTAGAGCTATTCATGTAGGTGATATTAATCTATATCAAGCATAACCATTCTATTAGAGGTATTCATGTAGGTGATATTAATCTATATCAAGCATAACCTTTCTATTAGAGGGATTCATGTAAGTGATAATAATCTATATAAGCATAACCATTCTATTAGAGGGATTCATGTAGGTGATATTAATCTATATCAAGCATAACCTTTCTATGAGAGATATTCATGTATGTAATTTTAATCTATATCAAGCATAACCATTTTTAGAGGTATTCATGTAGGTGATATTAATCTATATCAAGCATAACCATTCTATTAGAGGTATTCATGTAGGTGATATTGACTTTAAAATATTTCAATACGCTGATAAATAATAATAATAATAATAGGAACATTTATATAGCGCTAAATCCACACTGTGGAGTATGCTCAAAGCTCTCATACAATAAAAATGATAGGTTAAAGTTGAGGGCGACTATTGTCAGTGATGAGTGCTTTCCTTATGTTTTCAATTTTGCTTGAGAAGTATTGGTTGAAAGATTCTGCTAATATTTCATCATTTGCTGCTGTAGGAAGTATCTTCTCTTCAGTTTTGCCTAATAGCTTAAACATTTGTGTCCAAAGTGCTTTGGGGTTGTTTATCTTTGAAAGTATTGCTTCTTGGTAATATTTTGCTTTGGCCTGCTTACTTTTATTCTGCACATCCTTTCTTGCTTGTTTGTAAATTTGACGATGGACCTCAAGGCCGGAAATCCTCCATTTTTGTTCTGTTCTTCTTCTCAGTAATTTCAACTTATGTATGTCATCATTATACCAGGGTGAATTAGGTTTGACATGTATATGCCTTTTAACTGATGGGGCATGCTTGTCAAGTAGTTCCGTTAAAGTGGCATGGTATAACTCAGTGAGATCATCAAGTATAGATGGAGGGTTCTTTAGAAGTTCAGATTCCAATATGTTATTTCTAAATTTAACTTGCGATATGCCTTTGATATTACAACATGTCACTGTTGTCATTAGTGGTAAAGGTCTGGCAAGATTTAACGTGAAAGTTATCCAAAAATGATCAGACATCTGACGATCCTCAATCTTTACGTTACTCAAAAAGGAATCACTTTCTCTGGTTATGATCCAATCCAATGTATGACCTTTCTGATGTGTAGCTTGGTTCACATGTTGTACAAGCCTATTCGCTAGCAGAGACTTTAAGCACTTCTTGACTTCAGGTTTTCCTTGATCATCAAAATGAGAATTAAAATCACCAAGTATCATTAGTGGACCATTTTTGGTGCTAAAAGTCTCAAGTAATACTGAAAAATCATCTAGAAATTGCGATGTTGAAAGGCCATTTGATTTTGATGGGGGTGGTCTGTAAATGCAAACTGATCGTACAGACTTACTACCTGCAGTAATTTCTAATTCCAATATTTCAAATGAGGGCAATTCAATCGACATCGAACAAATATTGATTTAGAGGTTTTGCTTAGATATAATAACAATACCTCCACCTGCACCTTTTGTTCGTGACAGCTTGTTAAGTTTGTATCTTTGGGGAGTTAAATCAGCTATCTTACCTTCATCTCCAACAGATTTTAAACATGACTCTGTGATAAAAATCATATCTAAATCATCATCAATCATGACGTCTGTGATTTCTTCAGTTTTATTCTTTACAGATCTGGCATTCCATAATACTGCTTTTAGCATAGGTTTATTAATGTGTGGATGAATCACTGTAAGGTTATCCAGGTTACACTTCGTTTTCCTGCAGGATCAAAATTCCTGTCAAATACTTCATTGATCACTTTAATTGACCTTTGCTTTCTACAGCCTCCTCTTTGCTTCCCTTGTTGGCTTTTGTCTTGCTATTCCTTGCAACCTAACCATCTGTAGCACCTCTGTTGAAAGCTTTTGTTTTCTGCTGAAAGGTTTGCTTAAGTAAATAAGCTTGTCACTTGTGTACTTGATTATTGATTTTCCTTTAATCTCACTGCACATAATGTTTGATTGACAGCTTATTGCTTGTAGAGAATAGATGTTCAAATATATTGCAGAACATAGAACTAAAATCTTCATAAATCCAAAATAAGACATCATTTTCGAAAAATGTAAACCGTTATGTACTTACACTTACACAAAGTTAAAGTATGCCAATTTTCAAAACAATGGCAATGGTTAAAACTAGCGAAAATTAGTGGAAATGTGAGAGCAAAAACATTGTGCTGCCTGTCAGGCGCACCATAATATGTATGACACTGTTCTTTTTACGGACGGTTCTAAGTCATCCACTGATGCTGCTAATTTAAGTCTAAATGATTTTGGTAAAGTTTCTAGTCTTATTACTAATTTTGATCAATCATATATTTTCTCCCTTGGTTATTACACTGAAATACCCCCAAATCATCCTAAAGATTATACTCTTAACTTTTCCAATGGTCCTATCTATTGTTTAGGTATTTCATTTACAACTCACCATGAAGACTTTTTCCATCTGAATTATTAGCCCAAATTATCTCGCCTTCAGAACTTTCTTAATCTATTGTGAACTCGTGACCTCACACCCATAGGTAAAATTACTATCATTAAATCTTTTGCTCTATCTCTTATTTACTGTTCTTCCAAACCCCCCTCACTCCTATATCATAGAACTTAACCAAATTTTGTATACGTTCATTTGGAATGGTAAACCGCATAAAGTGAAAAGTTTTTCACTTATTAATGATTATGATGAGGGCGATGTTGTATGTAAATCTTTTATTTCTACTTTAAAGTGGTCTTGGATTCGTCGTTACTGTTCACCTATTTGAAATAATTGAAAGATCTTTTTTAATTTAGCTTTACATAATTTTGAAAGTATGGTTTATATTTAAATGTAATATGATTCCACATGATTTTTGAATATAAGGAACTGTTTTGTAAAGAAGGTATGTGAATCTTGGTTCTCTTTTAACTTTAATATGTCACTTGATTACTTTGATAATCAAATTAGTTTGGACAACTCACTTACAAAAATTAGGGAATAAGACATTTTTGATAAGAATCTTTTTATGCTGGGGCATTTCAGGTCCGTGATTTTTTCTGCATTGATGGTTCCCCGAAAAGTTATATTAAATTGATAAAACAGTTCAAGCTCACATCCCTTTCATTTGGTATCCATTGTGTTGAAAGATAATTATCTCCCCATATTGCCAACTCTGTTAATGTTACCCTTAACGCACTTTTTGAAAATGCTCTTGGAAAGATTATTTATCTCCCAGGCATGTTGCCAACTCTGTTAATTTTCGTTACCCGTTGAATCATAATTTTCCAGCACTTTTTGTTCCAATTGGGTTTCCAACAGTGAATCATAATTTTCTTTATTGTTCATTAGGTTTCTCAATCATTTTTCTATCGTAAAACAGTACAAGAAGTCACCATCCTATTTAGATAAGTGGAACGACGATTTTCCTTATGTTACTGATTGGATCAAAATTTTTCTGTTATCCTTTAAATCAGTTAAGAATTCTAATCTTCATTATTTTCAATTCCATTTCATTCACAGGTTACTAAGTACCCATTACTTTTTAATAAGATAGGTTTAAAAGATTCACCCTTGTGTACATTCTGTAATGCTTCAGATGAGACTCTCTTATCTCATCTCTTTTGGGATTGCCCGATTGTTACTTGTTTCTGGAGTAATGTTGTGAGGCTTATCATTTCAAAACCCGATGTTCTTAATGAAATCATTGTATTCTTTGGACAACTACATAATATGAGAGCCCCTTTATATTAATTCCTAATTCATGCTCAAAATTACATTTATAATTGCAGGTGTAAGTCTGTTGTACCCCAAGTTAATCATTTTCATCGCATTTTGTCATTTAATCTTCAAGTCGACAGGTATATCAATTGTCATGGCAACCCAAATAGCAGCCTCTTCTATAACTTCTAGTAAAATTATGTTGGCGGGGTAAACTAATGTATTTTTTTCACATTTACATGCATGTATTCAATTTTATACTCCATTTATATTTGGTTGAGGCTGTTCTGTATCTCTCAACCCAACAATTCTCTACTTTGATGCCGTGAAAACTTACTGTTTTGTTTAACTTTATAAACAAAGCCTTGATACCTATTTTTTTCTTTTTGTACTGTTCATATTCTCTGACAGTTGTTCTTCATTGCGTCATATTGTGTTAATTTATTCCATTACCCCCGTTAATGTATATTATATTGTGGATAGAGGGAGACAAAGTATATCTGTATTTTTGGGCTGGCCGTTCATTGGTTAACTTCTATTCTTTATTATTTTTACTATGTTGGCTAGCTTTTGCTATTTTTTCGTTTATTTGTGTTTTTTTCGATTTATTTTCTTTTATTCACTTATTACGGTATGAAGTCGCAGAATACACAAATATGCTTTTCTCATTATTTTCAATTGATTGTATTGTACATTATATCATTATCTGCTCTCAGTTATGTTTAAAGTCATCTAATATTTGTTATTATTCGTTATATGAGGTTTCTTTTACAAATTTATGAATTGTTATTGGTGTTGTACTTTTGGAATTTAAAGTGGCACAAAAATTGTACATATTAGTACATACCCCCTAAAATCACATATTTTACCTCTGACTGCTGACCCTTGACCCTAATCACTGTCACAACTTCTGAAAATTTTCACATTTATCGTACCCTACTGTATGACACCATTCATGATCAAGTCACACTTGCCATTCCATAACTATAAGGAAAAATGGTGAAAAGTGGTCAATAGCTTTGTGACCTTTGACCCCAGAGTCTATCGGACAAAAATTCATGTACCAAGGTATCATGGCACAACATAGGGTTGGCATAGGTCTTGTACTTTTTGAGTTTAAAATGGCACAAAAGTTTGCATAAAAATCACTTATTTGACCTTTGACCCATGACCTTTTGACCTCCAGTTATTTTATTTTTTTATGGAATGTTAAACCCTACCCACCTATGCAATTTGTAAAGATACCAAGTAATTCCTTCAAAAGACACAGCCATCACTCAAAACTTGTTCCATTTGACCTGTGTACCCCAAAACCTTGACAAAAGTTCTGGGCAGAAACAAATTTTCTTGGCAGAACCTGCTATGATAAGAGATCATGATGATATGAGACCCTGATGATGATGATGATGATGATGATGACCAGCCATCCCCAAAACTTGTTCCATCAAGGGGGTACCCAAAACCTTATAGACAAAAGTTCTGGGCAGGCATAGAGATTAGAATGCTACTACTGCTGCTGCTGCTGCCTGCTGCCACCATGATGATGATGATGATGATGATGATGATGATGACTGATGATGATGATGATGATGATGCTGATGATGATGATGATGATGATGATCATAATGATGATGATGATAATAATAATAATAATAATAATTTATCAAGCACAAATTGCAGAGGGCTCTAAGCGCTTAGAGGAAAAGGAAAAAAAATCATTATATATCAAATAAGTGAGTCTTTAATAGCGTTTTAAAAATGTCTACAGAGTTAGCGTTGGCGAATGTGAAGTGGTAGGTTATTCCATAAGGATGTAGCAGCATGAGGAATATCCTGACACCATCAAATTTTAAAGAAGCTGAAACTGAGTGTGCAAGAAATAACTGACCAGATGAGCGCAATGAACGAACTGGAGCTCAGATATATAAGTAGGAGCAAGTCCATAAGTGGCTTTATAAGTCAGAAGAAGAATCTTGTATGAAATCCAAAAGGTTATCTGCCAAATCCAAATCCATCCACCATACCATTACAGATTTTACCATTGGGCATAACACTAACATTCTTGCCCTATGTGATTTGGTTTGCTTTTATGTGAGTGATGATTTTTACGTTAATTCCCTCAACCCTTCTGGCTATGATATCTTCTGTCTCACAGGGGTGGTGATCCATTATTTACAAGAAAAACCTCCATGTTGTTCTTAAATCATCCAATTATAATAACTGTCATATAATGAGTTTAAACCACTGAAGAATTTGCATTTTATGCAGGATTCAGGCACTTTACATTGGTTGTGTGCGATAAATAATTAGCCCAATCCAACGGTACAAAACAAACTTAACTTTGGAATGTTCTATTGATGAATTTGAAGAAACTATGCAAGACTACACCAGTGCTAACGGCAATCTTGTAAATTGTTTTAAATCCTTGTCAAGTCAATAAAGCTCTTCACAGACAAGCTGCCAGTACCACTTCTGATTCATTTTTGGTTTGATCTACCCTTTGGGGAGACACCTTAAATATTCTGCATTTTCAACCAAACTTGGGGTGGAATTTGCACAGGTGGCCAGAGCTGTCCATAATTAGTTTTTATGGGAAATCAGAAAAGACTCAATTCAGTTCCATGGAAAGAAGACTGTGTGGTTGTCTACCTTGGATTATGGTGAAGGTTATCCAAGGCTACAATGGTGAAGAGCTCTTTACGGAGACATGCAGGAGAAACCACACCATCATCTTTAAAACGCTGACAAATTGAAGTAGCTAGCCATTTTCCCAGTTCCTTAACACAATCACATGAGATGCCGATACCCATTTCGTTTAACTGCTGGCTGATCGTCTTACTCCGAGTCAGAGTATGCATATTGCTGCCAATGTAATTGGAACAGGAGGCTGCTTAGCCTGCTTGCCAAGTTGCATAGCAACCCTGCAGCAACTGAGCAAGTTTGGTATTAAGATAGCAGAATAGACTCATGAATATGCATGATGATGTCATAAATGTATGTATGAATGAAAAAATGGATTTTAATTCTAGGAAGATTAATTGGGCATGCATTTAATCTGAAATCAATCATATACTGTACAGTCTCACATACTATTTTGGGCACTTTTAAACCAAATAAACACCAGTTTGATTTTCTGTGTTGAATCTTTTTATCTGCAAAAGTCCCTTGTTTCACATCTGTGGCCATTTTGGACTTTGGCAGCCATTTTTAAGTTTGAACAGGCATGCAATTTATCTGCAATCAATAATTATATGGGGCCTTATATACGGTTCTGAAAGTTTTTTTTAAATAAACGCCAACTTGGTACATTTGTGATATATTTTTTAATTGTACAGAGTCAAGTTTATGACATTTTGGCTGCTATTTTATATTTTGGTGGCCATAATGAATTTTTTTTGGGGGCTCCTACCATAAATTTCATTGTTATAGCCCTAGGAACCTTTATGGAAAATTTGGCACTTTGTCCGCTCCGTAACGGTAATGTTAAACTAGAGCTGTCTGAATGACAGCATGCTCGGCAATTTATAGCTGCAGTTGGAGTGCGCTACCTAAAGAAACTAAGCAGTTGCTTATCCCGTAACTTCCAGTGAGAGAAATTTTGATAACAAGCTAAGCTTTAGGGAAGTCCATTCCTTTGTTTTCACTTTTGGTTCCGATGCTACCAGCATCAAAAACCTATGCAGTGGTGTTGGTGTGTGTATGTGGTGGGTATGGGTGTGTGTGCGGGTGTGACGCTTTGCTTGTAAACATGATATCTCATCTATATCTTGTCATATTTGGCAGATAGATGTATTGTCACTATTAGATGATCCTTATTATTTTTGTGTCGATATCATGCCTATTATTGAGTGGGCGCAGCTAAATATAAAAAATCTTCAAATGTTCATATCTTTACAACCACATGTCTGTTTTGCTTCTTATTTGGCATAATCAAGAAAGTGAAAAGGTGTAAATGCACATATGACAAGAATGCTCATTGATATGCATGGTGGGCAAGGGCTTAAAGTGTTTTTTTTCTAAAAAAAGCTTGTACACAAGGTATCTTGTAGACCGTACATCAGTGGCACGTCATATTTGGCACATAGATATATCATGATTTACAGATGGTCACTATTGATTTTGGTGTCCATATCGTACATATAAATGAGTAGGTGGGACTTAATGTAAACATTTTGAAATGTTCAAATCTTTACAAGTGCATGCCTGGACACGGACAGCAACGCGGACGGCGATACGAACGGCAACACAGATGGCGATGCGGATGGCGACGCCGACGCCAAAATGAGTAGAATAGCTCCTTCTAATTTTTTGAATAGTCAAGCTAAAAATAAACCTAACCACCTAACTATAATTGATTAATGTGTCAGCTTCTGTGCTTTCTCTTAAATAACTTCTGTGACAGAAGATATAGAAATAATAGAATTCCATTAGCAAAATTTAATGATGTTTTCCTGCTAACTAAAAACTTCCTTTAATAATTAAGCCTGACAAATAAAGGAAGCTGTAAGGTGGTCAGGTTTTAGCTGAATTTTTGCCCATTTTTATTACTTTCAATAGATTTATGAACAATCTACCTAATGATGCCTCTAACCCTTTAAAGATAAATTCTGAAACATTTGTAAGACAAGGAATTGACATCAAATACTTTAAAAACAAACTAGAAAACCCCCGTGTATGGCTAAAATGACATTTGATTTATGGAAAGTCATGTAACAAGTATCAGAAATCATTCTTGTAATTGCAGAAACAGACAAATCTTACTTTCTAAATCTTGTTTCTATTCCCTTTAAGTTTATGTGAAAATTATGATGGAGTCCTCTTATTTCATCTAAAGTCGACTCTCTGCCAAAGCTATTCCCAAAGCTCGTTATATAATGAACATGTCCTACTGGTCTTTAGCTTCTGTGGAAACCCAAGAATCTTAAAAAAAGATTCACCTATCAAAATTTCAATCATCTGCAGAATATTATGAGAGAAATCATAACATATGGCTATGTTTTCAAATCCCTTTGCAAGAAATAAAAGCTGGAATGATGAGCAGCATGATTTTCTAGGAGGCACTATGGAGGGTCAGTCTGCCTTATAACAAAACATTGATCTCACATAAATAGAAATGTGTAGTCTGTTCATTGGAGGGTGAAATCCGACACTGTATCATCTGTAACACCAGTCCGCTTCATGGGGATTTCCTTTAATGCACTTACACAAACAGTAATTGAGACAAAGCCAATGGTTGCGAATAACCAATGTTTATTATTCATTATCTTCCTTGTTATAGTTTGCCAAATTAAACGGAAAGATATGCAGACACAATATAAAGAGACTAAAAGCCAGGTTTTTCATTTTCATGATTTATTTTTAATCTTTCCGATTGGTCTATTAATTGAAAGATTGATTGATTGATTGATTGAATCACCTTCTTTAAGAGATTTTTCTTATTGATTTTTCTGATTTATAAATCTACTTGATTTTTCTGATTGATTGACTGATTAGATTAAAATCTTGTGATAAAGCATTCCAAAATTTTGCTGTAATGATCTACCCTAATACATACATCTGTTTTCTTTTTCCTCCAAAATGTTGCGAGCAACATACTTGCATACTACATACAATCCAAAATTTACCTTTTGTTTCAAAGAATTTTCCAGTGACATCTTGAAATGCAATAATCATTTCATACACATGATAAAAACACCATCCTTACGAGAAATGGTCCATCAATGTCCTCCCAGCATATAATGTATATTTATACTTAGGCTCAGCCAAGAACTAATCTGATTTGCATCACTGAACAGCAGTTAGTTGGCTTGAGCTCAAGATAAATGACCTATTGTGTACAGTGTAACAGTAGCTGGTTGCTAAGAAGTGAAATGTGAATAGACTATGAAGATGCTGTCAGTTAAGAAGGTATAGATTACCCTTGTGTTGTGTATGGTGTAACAATAGCTGGATGCTAGTCAATGAATTTTGAAGAGTCTCTCGGGTTGAATGGTGTGGATTACCCCTGGTTTCGAGAAAATTGAGGGTGTCGGGTTGGAGGGGTCTAAGGGTCAACAATTCTTAATGAAAAGTTGGTAGCAAAGATCCAGAATATTTTTGCAAGCAAAGTAGCTCTAAAATGTTTCGAGACTGACTTGGAAGATTACAATAATTCCTAATATATCTTCCATGACATAATTGAGAGCAGGGTTTCTAGAATGAGCTGAGAACCAAGATTGTGTACATAAGGAACTGTCTTTGATACATTTTTTGAGGATTCATGCATTTTCAATTGTGTCTGTGTCATTATCGAGAATTAGTGATTAACATGCCATTAACCGCCTTCATTGTGGATTATCATTATATCAATCATACACATCTTTACTTCTTCTTGAAAGTTAAAATTTAGTTGTAAGATAAACATAAAACAGTCTAAAATGATCAGATGTCTCTATGCCTTAAAGTGTCCACCGAAATAATATCATTTAAAGTTGATCTGCAGCTTAAATTTCATCAAAAATAGGATAGTACAAGAAACTCCATGCACTGCATTCAGCTCTAGTAATACACCTCTCCCAATGCTGTGTACATATTGAAACACTGATTAAACTGAAAACTTTGCAATCATTTGAAATATTTTACCATACTTCCTACATGAAATGTTTTTAGTCCTTAAAGATTCTTTAAAAAAAAACAATTGGTTAGCATGGGATTCACACCTATACTATGAAGTTCAAATTTAACTTCCTGTCGATTATTCACTAATAAAGACAAAGGTAGTAACATCTTACCTGGTATCTACCAAGGTCTGTTAATTCCCCATCAATGTTGTCTGGGGGTTCATTTTTATCCTTCCTGTAAATCCTGTTCCATATCTGGCTGTCCTCAGGGATAGCTGGTGCCTCCACCTGAAAACAATTATCACAAATCAGTTAACAAAGCAAGAATCTTTATATTAATATTTGATGTTTCATTTCCTCTTATCTGATTTTCTATTTAACTGTGAAATATTGCACTCCATCCCTTTAATGTTTGTTTGTTGAGGTGTAACGGCACCATGACAACGATGGTCAAATTGTGCCCAAGAGATTAGATTATGTCAGAGATGAAAAAAGAGAATGGAGAAGTCAGATCAAGTACAATAGGTAGGTATAAGGTTGAGAACTTGTGTTCTAAAGCACCCTTTGTTTCTCCAATCGATCTGTACTTTTTTCCATCCAGCAATCTTTTCTTCCACCCAGAATCTCATCCACACCTCCTGTTCCCCATCCACTCTACTCCACTCCATTACCCACTCACCAATGCTTTCTTCTTTTCATACATAGACATATTTTTCTTGTCTAAATAACTTCTCTATTTAGTAAACACTTAAAACTTGATCATCATAAATGGAAAAAACAAAATACCAGCTAGAAATATTAGAAATAAATGCTAAACATCTTCTTTATGTTTAAATTAGTGTCCTAAAGGATTAGTTCAGTGGTCAAGTAAGTTTATCTTATATGAAAGAGGACTTTAAAAGAAACAAAATGGTGAAGAAATTGTTTAAAATTCTCACTCCGTTAAGGAGATATCCAAGTTTAAATCTCTTGTCTTATCTTTGTAGAAATGACTGGTATAGTAAGTCTACTATGGAAGGTTGGCGCCTTACCCTCACATTCTTAACAATTGTTAATGTATTTTAAAGAAATATATTTAACTCTTTTCCTATTTCAAATATTTTCCCTCAAACTCTCTTCAAGTCTTTAATTACAATTGTCCCTACAAGATTCTGTTTTACTACTTTCCTAACATCCAATGGTTTTTAAGCTACAAATTCAAAGGACAAAATATGATAGAATACATACATAATTTCAAAAATCTCAGGCAGTGACATCACAACTAGTTTGATTTCAGTTGTTTCTACACAAATAATACCAAATTCAAAGTTAAATATCTCCTTAACAGAGTAAGTTTTGTGAATGTTTACTTTACCATTTTGTTTCTTTTAAAGCCTTCTTTGATATAGATGAACTTGCTTCACCCCTGAACTAATCCTTTAATTCCATACAAACATTCAAAATTGTTACTTTCAAACACAAGTCAGACATTAAATAAAGCATTCCCTTTGATTAAACTGAAATGGAAAGAAAGAAGAATGAGCTTAAAGTAAAACAACAAGTTTATCTTAAAGAAAGGTAATAATAGGCCTTGCAACAATTTTCTATAATACTGATTAATGCATAAATTTGAATTAGATCAGCATATTGTGGTAATTTTAAGAAAGATAAAAAGGCTTTTCACTAGAATTTTACAATGACAATGACACAATTTATTTCTAGCAAATAATAATACATGTGTAACAGACAAATTATGTACATCTTTAAATTAACAAAATACAATTTTTGATCTTTGTCTTGTGTCTAATACGAAAATTATTGCATAGAAAAGGAGAAAACTGAAGTGTAATACTTATAAAATGTTTTCCATAAAACATTATTTTCAACATATATCAGAAAAAATTGTGATAAAACAACATAAATGTGTACAAAAAGACACCATAAGAAAAACTTTTGAGAACAAAAAGAAAATGATAATTAAAAGAAAACGAAAAGAAAGAAGAAATCATAAGATTAGGCAATTACACACTTGCACAATTTAATTACTGAAAGTTAATCTTGATACACCCTAAGATGCCAATCAATTTTGTTTGTACTTTTTTTTTTTCTTTCTACTATCATCAAATGAGTTCCAGAGTTTGACTTGAGGTGGAGATTTGTTTTTCCTTACTTACATACTTTTGTTTGATATCATTTTTTTTGTCTTGTGTAATATCTATCATTGGATTGAAAAAAGCTTTGTAGGTTCTCTGGTAATAATGACATATGATAAGCTTTAAACATCAATACTCCTGTATTGAAGTCTATAATATATGATAATCTTAATGTTTTTAATTTGTAGAAAAGTTTGTTACTATGGTCTAAATAATTAGCATTACATACAATCTAGAAACCTTCTTTTGTTTTAAGAATAATGGATTAATAATTATATATATTTCCCCAAACTAGTAATTGAGATAAGGTAAGAAAATGACACAATATAAAGTATAGTGCATCTCTATTTAAAACTTGGCTGCCTTCATAATAATTGCAATAATTTTAGAAAGTTTTTTGATAGATTAACAATGTGTTCTTTCTAGTTTAGATTATGATATATATATATATATATTTAATGCCTAATCTTATAATTTTTCTTTCATTTCATTTTATTTTTAATTATCATTTTCTTTTTCTTATGTTCTCAAAAGTTATTCTTATGGTATCTTTTTGTACATATATACATATAAATATATATATATATATATATATATATTTATATATATATATATATATAAAAATGTTTGTGTCATCTGCAAAGAGTACAAATGTTAACAATCTGGAGACATTACAAATATCATTAATATATAGAATGAACAACAAAAATTTGGCCAGCAAAGGATAGACCATTACAAATAAGATTAATATATAGAATAAATAACTTTGGTACTCTGCAAACAACATTACAAAAATCTGAATTTAAATCATTGATTTGGACATATTGCATTCTATTGTAAAACTTAATGAACTGTTAGGGAGGTAAACAAGGCTGTTATCATCTATGTTTTGCTTAAATGTTTATCTGACAGCATGTTCATTAACAAACCCCAAGAAGAAACAAAATAGAATGTATTGTTGACTACATTTGCTGGTAAAGAGGAGATATTACAGAATAATTTTCCCATCAAACCAAAGAAAAGCTCATTAATGCACAGGAGATTTAACTGAGCAAAAATGCAGCAAAGACATCAATGACCATCATTGTTAATATGTTCCCTTCATTTACTTTGTGTTCATTTCATAGATTGTGTTTTTTTGAGAACAGAAAAGTTTCACCTAAAAAACAGCCTCAAGAAAATAGGAGGATTTCCTTAGATGTAACAATCATATATCAGAGCTACAGCTACTGGCAACTTTTGAAAGTAATGTCTGAGACATCTGAGCAACAACTACCAGGAAGCTAATAAACTTGCTGCAAATGTGAATGAATAATGAACCACAAAACATTCAAACAAAAGCAACATCAAAAGTTTTAAAGAAATTTGCCCCGCTAAGCATAGCGGGGATATTTATGAGAGTTATACTTACCTTCCATGCTATTAATATGCAATCCGGTCCTATGAGCCATTGCTTTTTCTTTGCCTCCATCAACCTCTTTGCACACAGAATACATTCATTTCTCATTAAAACCTTACAACATAGTTTATTCTCACCAAGTTGTTGATGTGCACATTTGCCCATCTTATCTCATTTGATCATCTTTGCATTGATGTTTTACCACCCTTCTGCAGGTCTCTCCCCACTGATCTTATCATATGTTGTATTGGGTTTTACTCCTTCCTAAACCATATATTTAACTACTTGATCCATTTTGCTATAACATCATCAAAGCAATCATAGATGGAGTTTGGATATCAAATATTTGAGAATAAATCAGTGTTATTTACTTCAAGTTATATCTTACCTTCCATGCTATAAATATGCAATCTGGTCCAATGACCTGATTCTAATGCACTTCTAATCAAACTAAAAACGTAGTTACCAATCCAACCCTGACCTCCATAACACCTCTGAACTCCCTCACTTAACATTCCACTGAGGCCTGAACAAGATGGGAGGTGGGCCGGGACACATGGAAGGTTAGTATAACTCTTGTGAATATCCCCGCTATGCTTAGCAGGGTAAATTTACTTCAAGTTATATCTTACCTTCCCTGCTATAAATATGCAAACAGATTGCAACCTAGGATCTGAAGGGAGTCCAGGTTGAACCCCCTACAAAAGGCTGGTCCTAATACCCCAAACCAGTTTTATCCTACTTAAAGGACTAGTTTCCTTATCCTCTTAAAGATGAAAAACCTGTGAATAGAAATAAATGCTAAACAATAGTAAATTACTCCAGTTATAACGAAGGAACAGGAAACCACCTCTTAGAAATAACCCAGGCAAAACATCGCATGAACATGGATCATGAACATGGCCATGTTAGTGGCCCAGAAGAACATATTAATGAAAAAGTGTAAGTAAACAGAAGCATCTGTAAACAACACCCAATATGTCATGGTAAAAACTTACAAGGTTCGCCAGCGGACCGAGACAGCCATGTTAAATACAAGAGAAACAAACCGTTAGTAAAATTACACAATTTAGATTGTGCTTGAACAACGGCCAAAATTCGTTAGTAAAATCAAACAAATTCGTTAGTGAATTTCATGAACTAAAACATGACTGAAAAACGGCAAAACTAGACGAGCTATGCCTCATACTTCATGTGCCAGTTGTTTCGTGAACAACAGCAATTTATTGTACGTGATTGTCTGGACAATTCAACGCGAAATCGTGTCGCACAAGAAGGCGCGATGCAGCTTTTGTAGGGACACGAATACAGCTTTAATGTCGTTCTGTAATAATTACGTCCATTTAATGTAGTACTTAAGACATTGGACTGAACACTAGGCCCAATCCTCTGATGGGTCAGAAAACATAGAAAGCCACGGAAGGAATATCGATTCCAGCAAAAACTCTTAAGTCTGATTCTTGGCTAGGAAAGTTGGGTTGGGTACAAGCCGTACACCCCCAGATTCAAAGCAAATATGGCTTCCATTAAGAGCAAGCTCACGAACAGCACCTTTACATCTGGCAGAGGCTGCAAAGAGTAGAAAAACTATTAGGATTGTCAGTTCTTTGAGCGGACATGCAGACAGTGGCTCAAACGGAGCCTGTGCTAGTGTCTCAAGAATTACTTGCATATCCCACGGAGGAGCAAGGTTCTAAACTGAGGGTCTTTGTAAGAACAATTCTTTCACTAATTTTTTCAGTGGCCGCGCATCGATGACGGTCAACCCATCTGGAAAGCCCTTGTGGACAACTCCTATAGCTGTCTAAAAACCCTTGACTGTATTGATTTGACTTGTTTAGATTAAACTGAAACAATAAGAAATCCGTTACGTCACCAAGAGAATGTGGAGAAACCGATCTATTCTGACATCAGCCTCGGAACATTCCAAGTCTGGCAGAATACATCCCCAAATGGAGGGTCTTCAACTTTGAGCTGCCACTTGGGCAGCTTCTTCCGAAAAGCCCTGCGACACCAAGGATTCGTGGATAGAGGCCACACAGTCAAATGGGATTGCTTTTGGATTGTGATGCAGTTTGCGGAGCCAAGAGTCGAGACTAAGTCTTCTCCAACTGGAAGATCGTACAGAAGCTCGTAAGGAAAACCTGCGATAAGATTGAGCAGTGGAGGAAACCACAATTAGCCAGGCCAATTGGAAGCTACCAGAAGTAACATGTGCCACTGATCTTACGTCACCTTGTATAGTACTCTTGGTACTAGCGCGACAGCGGAAAGGCGTAGCCCATGAAGTGGATCCACTTGATCGTGAATGCGTTGACTCTCCAGACTCTTGGGTCAGGGGTCAGAGAGCAGAATGTTGATAGCATGTGGTTATCCACGGACACAAACAGGTCTACGTCCGGGAAACTGAAAGTCCTCCATATCATGTTGGCCACCTGCGGCAGGGGGCCCACTCTGTGGGAGGGCCCAGCTCCATGAAGGTGAGATAACAGATTTGCGATCATGTTTTTCTTGCCTGGTAGGTGGACATCCTGAGGCTGACCTTCTGTCATGAACCAAGATAAAATGGACTTGGCAAGGAACCAGAGTTTCTGGACCTCGTACCTCTCTGTCTCTTAATATAAGCCACTGCAGTGGTGTTGTCGGTGCGTGTAAGAACAATCTTGTTCCGTACTTGTGGTAGAAAGTGAACAAGAGCCCACCGCATTGCCTTTAGTTCCAACATATTGATGTGCTGATTGCACCAAGTGTCTGTCCAAAATCCTGCAACTTGGGACCATGCTAAATGCGCTCCCCACCCCATCAAAGATTCATCTGTCACCACTGACAATGACGGTCTGGCGGGTGGGAAAATCGCTCCCTGTGACTAGTGGGAGTGGATGCACCACTGCAATAATTGGGGGACCACTACCTGTGTACAGGGGACAGGAACAATAAAGCCCCTCCTGGATGGGACAAAATGATCCACTAGGTGGAATTGTAGGCCCGGCATGTGAAACCTGCACATTAGGACTACATCTATCAGACTGGCTAGGTACCCTAGGAATACTAGCCACGATCTCGCTGGAAACGTTGGCTGCAAGAGGAGAACCTCCGCTCCTACCTTCACGGCCAGGATCCATTCCTCTGTTGGTTGTATGTAACCTTATATGAAATCCAGGATTGCTGCCAGAAAGGTGGGAGTCTAGGATGGAACTAGATTGGACTTGGCGAGGTTGATAACCCAGCCCAAGTCCTGTGCCTCTCTTATGACTACGTCTATGTGCTCTGCGACTGTGGTGGCGTCTTCTGCGATGATAAGCCAGTCATCCAGAGACATAAAGATTCTTATGCCTTTCTTCCACAGAAAGGCCACGAGAACCCTCGTTCCGTGAACGTGGATATTATGAGGTCCCTGGATGGATTCGAGATTGGAGTGATACCTTCTTTTGACAGAAATTCCCTGATCTCTATCCTCAACAACTCAGCGTGACTGTCCAATTGAGGAAAGAGGGTGGGGCGAAAGACCCCTCCCTGTGGTGGGAGGGTCGTAAACTCTAGTCTGTAACCCTGCCAAACGGTTCTCAGCACCCACTTGTCGGAGGTAACCTTTCCCCACTCCTCTGCATATTTCCCAAAATGCTCCCGACCTGACCACCCATCAGTGGGGGCACCAGAGATGGGTCAAAGGCAATTCCCCATGCCTCTTCCCCACCCTCGTGAGGAGGAGGAACCCACTCTGCATACAGAGGTGAAGGTTGCGTTGATCGTTATCTGCCACATTCACTCTGCCGATTTGAGCACCGGCACCACGCGACCTGTCCTCGGGTGTCCATAATTCTTGTGACAGTTCAGTAAAACGTAAACAATCAACGCAAAAAGTTATCTATGGTAGTTCTCACGGACCTACGTAGCTATTGGCTACTTATGTAAGAAGAAATTGGCTTCCGTGAAGCTACACCTCCTATAGAGTTTGATTAAAAACAGTTTACCTCATAGCCATACAGCTAGTGGGTAAACTTCCAAGTTTACCATATGTAAGCCCGTTTAAATCCTATGGAGCCATACAGACCCGTTCACCGGAGCCATATGGACCCGTAAAGCTTAGCTAGCTAAGGAGCTGTAAGGGGCTGTACACCAAAGCCGTAAGAGGCAGTACACCGGAGCTGTATGGACCCATAAAGCTTAGCTATAAAGCCGTATAGACCCGTACAGGGCTGTTCAATGGACCCATATGAAGCCGTGTTATGGACCCATATGGAGCCATGAAGCAGCTTAATGGAGCTGTATGGACCCCTGCACCGGAGCCATATGGACCAGTAAAAGTAATCATACAGCTCTACAGCAAGCTGTGAACTTAGATGCTGCCCCTTGTGGTCCTAACAGTCCCTGCACAGAATGTTATAATAAGTCACTTACCACTACCCGTGACCCACTGACTCAGTAGAGTTGAGCCGTGGTGCACTAGTATTCTATGTGGCTTATCCTAAGTTACAACATTAAGATGCAACTCAGTCTCTTGTTTAAGTTTAACTTACACTAGACAGACTACTACCTGTGCCCCCTTCAACTCAGTAGCATCGAGCCGTGGTGCCCTAGGGTGGTTGGTCAGTATAAATTAAAAATAAATAAAATTGACTACTATCTGTGACCCCACTGACTCAGTAGCATCGAGCCGTGGCGCACTAGCAAAAGTAGTTGACTAAGTGAGATTACGCTGTAAGATGCGACTAATATCTATACTTACACCAAACATCCCTACAGGGGATGTACTGACGACCTTTCTGGGGCGAGACGGCACTGCGGAAGACAACGCACATTGTATGAGACATGCCACAGCAATTTAGTACACCAGAAAAATGAATCAGAAAGACTTATATCTGACAATTTTAAAACCCGAGAAAATGTAAGAAATGTAAAAATTTCTGAAAACGCAGGAAAGGCGTAGAAAACACTAACCACTGCTGACTTGGTGTCTGTGGAGATAAAAAGAAAAGGTGAATTCTCTCGAAAAGAGGGCACAAGGGGGACATCAACAAGGTCCCCTCTGCGTCCCTCTTACCGAGCACATATATGAAAAACACTATTCAAAACTAGTGCTAGACTTACGAACACACGCTGTGCATGGTAACGTAAAATAAAATATAGGCTCTCTTGTACAAGCTGTAACTCCTTGGAGCTAGTTGCAGCTGACTCCTCAGCCATCCTGTGGTGATGTCGACCTCTTGCGCATGCACCAACATCAAATTGAGAAGTTGGCCTAATGCATATGAGAACCTGTACTGAAGATATCCTAATATATAATACATATATGCACAGTATAACACTAAGCAACCTTTGGGGTAGGGCGGGGGCCGGAGGTGAAACACATCTACCCATGAAAATGAGGTCCTCTAAACTAGCACACCAGGTGCTCTAGGGACTAAATCCTCCCGCCACGAGAGTGGGGCTCTCTCATTCTAGTCACCCGCTTTGTACGGGCGGAGGGAAAATCATTCTAGACTTAGTGTAACTTCAATGGAGATACTCCTGCAAGTCGGACTGAATATTTCCTGGGCCTATGGCCACCTCATCTTACCTCAGATGTCAGATGACTCGAAAAACTTGAAGAAAAGTGCCAAACAGCTTAAAAACCCTCACACGGTTGAAGCTGTAAGAAAGAAAATGTTAGAAAAAGGGTAAAAATTCAAAAGAATTTGTCAATCAGTATCAGCCATGTTGTGACAGCAATGCGCTGAAAAGAAGTGAGGGATGCTAGAGGTATTATGGAGGTCAGGGCTGGGTTGGTAACTACGATTTTAGTTTAGTTAGAAGGGCATTAGAATCAGGTCATTGGACCAGATTGCACATTTATAGCATGGAAGGTAAGGTATAACCTGAAGTAAATAGCACTGATTTATTCTCAAATATTTGCTATCCAAACTCCATCTATGATTGCTTTGAGGATGTTATAGCAAAATGGATCAAGTAGTTATATATATGGTTGAGGAAGGAGTAAAACCCAATACAACTTACGATAAGATCAATGGGGAGAGACCTGCAGAAGGGTGGTAAAACATCAATGCAAAGATGATCAAATGAGATAAGATGGGAAAATGTGCACATCAACAGCTTGGTGAGATTAAACTATGTTGTAAGGTTTTAATGAGAAATGAATGTATTCTGTGTACAAAGAGGTTGATGGAGGCAAAGAAAAAGCAATGGCTATGTAAAGATTGTAAGGCAAACATGGGGAAGGGTTCTAGTGTGGCTGAAGTGGGTCTTACGTCTTACATGAGCTTATAGAGCTTTACGCCATAGAGGGTCTATTGCTGAGGTCATAAAAGAGTAGTGATAGAGATACAACATGAGATGGGTAGCCTGTGAGAATATGTTTAACAGTGATCACCACTTGACAACAAAGGGTTAGGGTTAATGTTTAGGAGATGAATGTGTGACAAATATGACAATCTTGGGTGGGTGTGGTGACACCATCTTGCAAGTAAGATATACAGGGTTAGAATTATTTAAATAGGAGACTAAGTATTAAACTTTGTTGAAGTTCCAGACCTCTTATGTTTAATTACCATTTGGTTAAATTTGCATCAGAATGACACTTGTATAGAGAACCCTATTATGGAAATGGAACCCTATTATGGAAAAAGAACCTATTATGGAAAGCGAACCCTATATAAAAAGGAACCCTACTATGGAAAGGAAGCCTATTATGAAAAGGGAACCCTATTATGGAAAAGGAACCCTATTATGGAAAGGGAAGCTATTATGGAAAGGAAACCTATTATGAAAAGGAAACCCTATTATGGATAGGAACCCTATTATGAAAAAGGAACCCAATTATGAAAAGTGAACCCTATTATGGAAAGGAACCCTATTATGGAAAAGGAACCTATAATGGAAAAAGAACCCTATAAAGGAAAGGGAACCCTATAATGAAAAGGGAACCTATAAAGGAAAGGGAACTTAATTATGAAAAGGGAACCCTATTATAGAAAGAGAAGCTAATTATGGAAAGGAAACCCTATTATGGAAAAGGAACCTATTATGGAAAGAGAACCTATTATGGAAAGGAATCCTATTATGGAAAGGGGACCTATTATGGAAAGGGAACACTGTTATGGAAAGGAACCAAATTATGAAAAAGGAACCCAATTATGAAAAGGAAACTTTATTATGGAAGGAAACCCTATTATGGAAAGAAACCCTATTATGGAAAGAAAACCTATTATGGAAAGGGAACCCTATTATGGAAAGCAAACCTATTATGGAAAGGGAACCCTATTATGAAAAGGAAACCCTATTATGGAAATAAAACCCTATTATGGAATGGGTACCCTATTATGGAAAGGGAACACAATGATAAAAAGGGAACACTATTATGGAACGGGAACCCTATTATGGAAAGGGAACCCTATTATGGAAAGGGAAGCTATTATGGAAAAGAAACCTATTATGGAAAGGCAACCTATCATGGAACGAGAACCCATTATGGAAAAGGAACCTATTATGGAAAAGAACCCTGTTTCGTAAAGGAATCCTATTATGGAAAGGGAACACTATTATGGAAAGGAAACAATATAATAAAAAAGGAACACTATTATGGATAGGGAACCTATCATGGGATGGGAACCCTATTATGGAAAGGGAACCTATCATGGATGGGAACCCTTATATGGAAAGGGAACCTATCATGGAATGGGAACCCTATCATGGAAAGCGAACATATCATGGAAAGCGAACCCTATATAAAAAGGGAACCCTACTATGGAAAGGGAATCCTATTATGGAAAGAGAAAGCTATTATGGAGAGGGAAGCTATTATGGAAAGGGAACCTATTATGGAAAGGGAACCCTATTATAGAAAGGGAACCCTATTATGGAATGGGAACCCAATTTGGTAAGAGAACCCTATTATGGAAAGGGAACCCTATTATGGGCAAGAAACCATATTATGTAAAGGGAACCCTATATGGAAAGGGAACCCTATCATGGAAAGGGACCTTATCATAAAAGGGAACCCTATTATGGATAGGAAACCCTATTATGGAAAGGGAACTAATTATAGAAAGGAAAGCCTATTATGGAAAGGAACTTATTATGGAAATGGAACCCTATTATGGAATGGGGTTGGGAGTGTTTTATCCAGCTGAGAAGATAATAGTCTATTATTTCAAAAGGTGGTGAAAGAATGTGGAAGCAGATGAAGAAAGTTTCGAAATATTGTTTTAAAAAAGACCAAGTTTGGTGACATCAGTATTTACGAGCTAAAGATGAAAAGGTGATTCCACACAGAAGGAGAGCCTCAGTAAGATGTGTGTATGGTATTGCTGATATCGGAGTCAGTTGATAAGGTTTGATACAAATACAAAAGGCAGGAAAGATTGTTTTGATTTGTAGCGAGATTTATATCTGTTGAGGATACTCACAAAATGCAACACTTATCATGTGATTTGTCAATCCCTGTGATGACTATAACTACATGTGGTTACTTTTTAAGCATTGAAGTCCATAGACATGATCAAATATTGTATGATATTGTTCAGTCTCATACAGAATTACTTTATCCACTCTTTCAAGGACAAACACAGGCTTCATCTACATTTATACATTCTCACAAACTTTGTAAGGACCTTTCTTCCATTATCTAATTACAAATGTAATTCTGAAATGGCAGATCTGTTGGAACTAAAGTGTTTTGGCAAGTACAGTAATAGCTGGCGGGGGATTTGTTAAAATACATTTTTGTAAAATTTGCATGAGAACTTAAACATTTATTTGATGATCAATATCCCCTCATACATCTGCCATTCATTTCAAATTTTCCCATTTAAAAAACAAAGCATGTAGTGTGTAATACATTAAATGAATTGCCATCCATATTTAATTTGCATAATGCATGTTACTCTCACAAGGGAGAGAGCTTGATGCTTGAGGGATTGAGAAGGTGAATCATTATGACAGCACTTCATATTTTGTTGAGGGGCGCCATGAGCATGATAACAATTTGCTACATCCATCATAATGAGGGGTGCCATGAGCATGATAACAATTTGCTGCATCCATCATAATAATTAGATCAGTCAGCACATTTGTTCCAACTACAATTACATTCACAATGTTTGTTTTGAGATACTGCATTTTATCACTGTAAGCCAAATCAAATACTGCATAGAATTCCAAGTGTAAGCAAAATTTGAGCACCAACCATAGGGCAAGTTAAGGCTTTAACAGAATTCACAGTTATGTGTATCACAAACTAAATTAGCCATGTTAATTTATCATTTTATATGCATTATGTGGTGATGGTTTGGTTTGTTGATCTTTAACGGCACTGTGACAGTCAGAGTCAAATGTGCCAAATGTGTTAATTAATAATGGTGCAAGAGCAAGGATAGTGAGGAGATGAAAAGTTTGTAAGGATTATGCAGTGATGAAAGCTTTCCTTCTTAAAAAAATTCAAACGAATCCCCTAAGCCCATGTCATTTTACCTTAAATTAATACTTAGCTCAAAATTGTTTTAAAAACGTTAATGAATTTGATAATTAGACACTGAATAACACTTTGAGTGATTGTCAGATTGATTAATGACTTTCAACTTCAGGCAAGACCTTTTAAGAATAAAAAAAAGGTGAAAACTGATACTGAGTATCTTTGATTGGTGAAGAAGCAAACATTCTAAAGTGACAAACTTTCAAGTCCCCACCACCTGCAGGCATTCAAAACATAAAACAAGCTCTTACCCTTTACAATTGAGAGTTTTTGCAGCTACGAAAGTTTTGATAAATAACAAGGGCCTTTAAAACAATCATTAGAGCAATATGTATTCCCAGAGTTACAAAATAATGAACCTTTACAGGCTGTGTTTATAAACGATCAAAAACCACCATTTGAAGACAGGCAAAGCCAACATTGGAATTCCCAAAAGGCTGTGTACTTGGGGGTGTCAGCGATGTACAATTGAGGTCTTTTGCAAAAGTGATATTACAAACTTTATCCTTCCCAACTTTGAGACCAATCTGTAGTATTTTTCTTTCCAATTGAAACAATAATATCTGATGGGATATTAACCAAGATTAAATGAGACATATTCACTTTTCATTTGTATTTTTTACCCAAGGAATGAGTCCATTCATTTCTTTCATCAAAGCATAATTATATCTGCTATCATTAACGGAGGGAGCTACATGCTTGCAATCCTTGCTTTTCTCTCAGATAGCAGAATGCCTGAAACGCTGCAGAGAGATTTGAGAGGAACTTTTAGGGAAGGATGACTCATGACTAATTGACAACGGTTTAAGATTCTGAGTATTGCCAATGGGTGGGGCCAAGGATTGGATGAGATAAATGTGAGTTAAGATAATCTCTGAAGTCACAGAAGGACTTGAAGTGCTACACTTCAAAGGTTAGTTTTGAACTCAAGCAGCAGATGTGTACAAGTAGGGAGCAAAGGTTGGTCAATGTTTTCAACCCAGAGGCTGGTGTATATTCATTGTGTGAGATCATATGCTGATCTCAAACTATCTCCTACTATGCATAAGTCTTCAGCAGAAAACATATTTTGCTTTTTGTTGCCAGTTTTTCTTGGCAAAAATAAAATAGTCAAATTATCTACCAACATTATGATAAAATTAACATCTATTCCTGGAAAATCCCACATAGGTTTTAGAAAAGAAAAAAATAAGTGAGTGATATTTGCACATTTTTCACCAACAAATCATTGATTTCCAACCCCACTTCCATATTTTATGTAATTTCTATAGTGATGACTATGCAAACATAGCTATGTAATGTTACAATAATAATCCAATTAACTTTTGTTTGTTTGTACCCAAACACCAGGGTATATTAAGCAATCACTCATTCCTGTCAGATCTGACGATCTTACATAAGATCAAAATTATAACCAAATTTCCATAGTCCCTATTTTTTTTGCTATATGCAAATAACTAATTTGTATGTCCTTGCAAAAAATATCAAGCATGTCCATGAAAAGTTCTGATAACTTGTACCAGCTTTCATTGAAGATGTACTTGTTATGATAGACAAAGTTGAAAAACTTAAAAAATGTCTAAAATTCTGTAATGTTTCACATCCTGCAGAGAAACATTAAATTCCGTAGCCACAAAACCAAAGCTTCTTTTTGAGCCTATCACTGCCCAATTATTCAGATAATGAAGTGCAGTATGGCACTATGCGCAACTTATCTATTTGCATACATCATATATTTTTAATACACAACCCTATTATATGCGATCCAATTAATGATGAAGAATCATTCTTGGTCATTTTTTTTTTACAATGTATCTTTGGCAGAAAGCAAATGTTACCAAGGGAATATCCAAGATAGAGCAATGATATTATCTGAGAAGATATTTGTGCAGTATTAACAAGAAAGCAATCCATGGAGTTGCTGATTTCATCACCTTAAGCATACAGCATAGTGGGGGAAATAGCTAACAGAGTCACTATGGCTCTGTGACTTTTGGCACAAAAATGTACAAATTAGTACATATATAATTACCCCCTAAAATCACATATTTGACCCCTGACCCTAATCACTAAAACAACATCTGAAATTTTCCACATTTATCGTACCCTACTTCATGTTCACATCACACATACCATTCCATAATTATGGGGGAAAATGGTGAAAAGGTCATTAGTTCTGTGACGTTTGACCTTTTGACCCCAGAGTCTATACGGGACACAAATTCATGTACCAACATAGGGTTGGAATAGGTCTTGTACTTTTTTTTAAAGAATTAACCAAATTTTGCATAAAAATACTTATTTGACCTTTGACCCATGACCTTATAATCGCCAACTATTTAAAAGTTTTGTCAGAATGTTAAACCCTACCCACCTATGCAGTTTGTAAAGATACCAAGTAATGCTTTCAAAATATACAGCCATCACCAAACACTTGTCCTATTTGACCTGTGACCTTTGTACCCCCAAACTTTTGAGACAAAAGTTCCGATCCAGGGGTACCCGTCCACCAAATTTGATTCATGTGTGTATTACATATTTTGAGTTGTAAGCGACACAAAATTAATTGTTGCATATGCACACATGCACACACACCCACATACACACATCCGTGTAAATGCCTCAAAATGGGGAATGATGATTAAAACCCTCAAAAACACGGAAAACAGATAGAAAGGTTTAAAGCAAATCCAATAGTGGTATTTACAAGAGTGTGCTGGGAATGCGGAATGTGAACTCTGCTTATCTGATATCTCTTTCTACCTAACCTTGATATTCCACATGCAAATTAGGGAAACACATTTTTCACACATATTCGTAAATCGGAGAACATATACACAAATATACACGTAAATTGGGGAACTTTAACACAAAAATATACACACAGTAATACAAACATAACGGGGAACTCATACACAATTGTACACACATAACGGGAAACTCACCCACACACAAAAAACAGGGAATTCAGACACACTAAATAGGGAATTAAGACACAATAAACGGGGAATTCAGACACACTAAACAGGGAATTCAGACTCTAAACGAGGTATTCAGATACACTAAACGGGGAATTCGGACACACTAAACGGGAAATTCGGACACACTAAACAGGGAATTCGGACACACTAAACGGGGCATTCAGACACACTAAACGGGGAATTCAGACTCTAAACAGGGAATTCAGACACTCTAAACAGGAAAGTCAGACACTCTCAACAGGGAATTCAGACACACTAAACGGGAAATTCAGACACACTAAACGGGAATGTAGACACACTACACGGGAAATTCAGACACACTAAACGGGAATGTAGACACACTACACTGGGAATTCAGACACACTAAACGGGAATGTAGACACACTACACTGGGAATTCAGACACACTAAACGGGGAATTCAGACACACTAAACGGGGAATTCAGACACACTAAACGGGAATTCAGACACACTAAACGGGGTATTCAGACACACTAAACGGGGAATTCAGACACACTAAACGGGAATGTAGACACACTAAACGGGGAATTCAGACACACTAAACGGGGAATTCAGACACACTAAACGGGAATTCAGACACACTAAACGAGGAATTCAGACACACTAAACTGGGAATTCAGACACACTAAACGGGAATGTAGACACACTAAACGAGGTATTCAGACACACTAAACGGGGAATTCAGACACACTAAACGGGAATTCAGACACACTAAACGGGAATGTAGACACACTAAACGAGGTATTCAGACACACTAAACGGGGAATTCAGACACACTAAACGGGAATGTAGACACACTAAACGAGGTATTCAGACACACTAAACGGGGAATTCAGACACACTAAACTGGGAATTCAGACACACTAAACGGGAATGTAGACACACTAAACGAGGTATTCAGACACACTAAACGGGGAATTCAGACACACTAAACTGGGAATTCAGACACACTAAACGGGAATGTAGACACACTAAACGGGAATTCAGACACACTAAACGGGGAATATAAATGTGTGTGTATACCCATACCCAACTCAACCCAATGGGAGAATTTAGACATGATCCTGATCAGTGGAACCATGGTATTTAACTACCCCACCAAATTCACCATATTATCAATAGGATGGCAAAACAAATTTGTATTACATAGTGAAACATTTATTCAAATATTTGCAACTGCAAGGTTACCAAATAAATCAGAAAGGTTTTTACAAGTAACAGTAGAATCTTTATCATAGAACATCATACATCAAAATATTTTTGAGTCTGCTGTGCCAAGTTTTCCACAAATCATGACAATCTGGATCTACGAGATTAGCAAACAACTACAGGTGAGGTACACATAAACAATATCAACTATTGAGTTTTTCAGCCAGTGCTGGCACCAGTGGGAGAGGGGGGGGAGGGGGGCAGGGGCATTTTCCTCCATGAGATCACTTTGCCCCCCTTCCCCCACCCTTCCGAAAAAAATGAGTGGTGACTTATTATTTATTTTGTGGGCCCTTGTAAAATTCCCCCTGGGAAATCTATTTGCTGGCCCCCAATTCCTTCCCCCTCTCCCCGGTTTTAAACTCTTGGTGCCACCCCTGTGTTTAGCATACCCAACAAGAGGATTGTAAAAGTGAGAAAATGGACTTATAAGTTATGGCATTTGAGATATGACTGTTGTATAGTCTAATTATTTTGAGTGACATCATATAGACAAATTCTTCACCAAATTTTTGCTGTATTTCTTTGAAAATTTAGTGTCAGTTTCCTTTCCAAACAAGATACATGAGTAAATGAATAAATGCTAGTCGAAAGCTTTCTATAATTAAAGAAAGTAGCGGTAAATATCAAAGGAAATTTACACAAACATTTGTAAAGGGTTTGTCTGTATGATGCCACACATAAAGATTTAGACTCAGTACAACAACAGAATTAGCCTCATTCAGTACAACAATTACTTGTATACAAAATATGTTTAAATGAAAATCCATGGGAATTTAGAGTCATGTGATCACATTCGCATCTCCAAACAAAATATTATAGCTGTGTAATGTGATTGCTTTTAGATAAAACTGTAAGTAAAGAAATTTTCCCAACTTCTGATTAAATTCTAACTTGTTTCTATGGTGTGCATTTGTAAAAAATGTGTTTCAAACAGACTTGACTGACAGTTTTTTCAATTTCAGTCTTTCTGGAAGGTTTTCCAAGTAGAACATTGTTCTACAAAATGTCTGTGCACAGCAGCTTTCTTTCTGCCTACGTCCATGCAGTTCTCTTTTATTTTATCATCTTTAGCACCTTAAGTAAAAGAAAATTGTTTTAATATATTTAATGCTTAACTTTTTCCTGTAGCGTGCATTTGAAAAAATTGTAATCCTATTTTTGATATCGGTCCACATTTATTCACAATGGTATGGGGACCAACAAACATTTTTTAATTTCTTTTTTTGGGAGGTTTACCAAGTAGAATGTTTTGCCCCAAATATATGTGCAGAGCAGGTTTTTCTGCCTCAGACCATGCAGTTCTTTTGTAGGCTTTAAAATTCAGCTGTGGCATCTCAAGAATTTTTTTTTATGTGTTTTCATTTTTTATTGCTTTAACTTTTTCCTATCGCATGCATTTGACAAAATTGTGCTCCGCACAAAGTCTTTGATATTTCTCCACTTTCGATCACAAAGGCTGTTGTTGACATTTTTCAATTTCAGTTTTTCCTGGGAGTTTAGCAAGTGGAATGTACTGTCCCAAATGTCTGTGCACAGCAGCTTTTTCCGCCTCAGTCCATACACTTCTTTTTTTAGGCTTTTTCATCTGTGGCACCTTTGCAGGTTTTGGCATCTTTGCAGGCATTGGTTCTTCCAAAGATATGTTTGAGTTAGTGTCCTGAATGCTGTTCGAATTAAAAGCATCAGACACCTCAGCAGTGCTGTCGTCCCCATAATCAGAATGTCCTCGCTTTCTATCTGAAAGAACAGAAAGTAGAAAGTTTTTTAAATTACATGGATATTGGCGTTTTCAATATTCTCATGATTTGGGTATTAATTTAGGGTTCAAACAGTTTTAATCTATAGAAAAGAAACAAAAAGTTTATTTTTATGAAGGAAAACATTCATGTCTAAGATCTGCCTCAATTGCATATAAAGGACTGAAACAGATTAGCCATGATGTCATATCCTCACACTCCTCAAAGCCCTTGTCTTATATTTTCATGAGGTTTCATGATTTAACAGATATTGGAGATATCAGGAAAGTGATAATACATGAAATATTACAGCAACTATAATTTATCACCTGAAAACAGACTTTAACTAGAACGGCAAATACCATCATGGTTTGCATGCCCATGCAAATTTACACCCATATGTAAATTGTGCAAATTTATTTACATAACTGCTAGATTGGGCAAGAAATTACTTGGCCAAAATGCACTGTTTATTTAATTTGTGGTTGCGACATAAATGGTAAAATCTGCCCTATCAAATTGTACTATTAGATTATTGGAACAAACACATACCACCTCCTTTGGGGTGAATTCTAGAAGTAACATGATTGGGCAAGAAATGTTTGAGTATATATAAGCTTTTTGCAGATGATAGTGACAATAAAGATTAAAACAAAAGAAACTATGTTTGCATATGCCCAGAAGTTAATCAGATGTTCGATCCCAGCAAATGTGTGGTTGGGGAATCCCAACTAGTAGTCTAGTTTTGTGCAAAATTACATATGAAGAAGTAATTCATATTTCCAATATCGACTGGTAGGCCACATACAGGGCTGCTAATAGTTAAACATTTAAGGGGCCCTTCCTATCGGATTAAAACAGAACAGAAATAAAAGTGTCGGTCCTCCTTTACATATTAGGTCCCAAATAAATCAGGTGCTGTATCTAAGTTCTTTTACATTTCACCTAATTTCTGACATTACAGCAAGTAGTCACTTTTAAGACTGCATTAAAAACAAAACAAAAGTTTACCTTTAGGTATGTCTCCGCACAATGAAGCCAGATTGATCTCGTTTTTGACATATAAAAAAACCATGCTTCATTTTCTGGTTTTTTTTATTAACCATACATCTGCATGACCTCAGAATTTGAAATTTAAAGCAATATAAAAATTAATCTTTGTCTTAAAAAATTGACAGACAAGGAGGAGTGGTGGGAAGGGGAGGGAGGGGGGTGTTTGAGGGGCACTGAAGATAAAAAGATTATTTTCAACTATCAAAATATGAACCTTGCTAATAATTTCTAGTCAGATCAGCTGCTTTAATATGTCTAACTTGAAAGAATTGTAGAATAACAATGCTGCTATCTTACACAAATTTGCAATTATCTGCTATCTTTTTTATCTGCTATATATTTATTAGAACAATTATCTGCTATATTCCACTGATTGCTAGTGGAAAAATTTGGTCCTTTGGGTCTCATTTCTTTTTAAACAAATAATTCATAACAAAGATATCCTGAAAAACTATAGTATGTAAAAATAATCCTGAAAAAACATATGAGAAAACATAGTAGGCCTATGTAAAAATATCCTGAAAAAGTATAGTATGTAAAAATAATCCTGAAAAAACATATGTAAAAACATAGTAGGCCTATGTACAAAATATCCTGAAAAAATATAGCATGTTAAAATAATCCTCAAAATATATGTAAAAACATAGTAGGCCTATGTAAGAAATATCCTGAAAAACTATAGTTTGTTAAAATAATCCTGAAAAAACATGTAAAAACATAGTAGGCCTATGTGAAAATATCCTGAAAAACTATAGTATGTAAAGATGATCCTGAAAAAACATGTGAAAACATAGTAGGCCTATGTACAAAATATCCTGAAAAACTATAGTATGTAAAAATAATCCTGAAAAACATATGTAAAAACATAGTAGGCATATGTACAAAATATCCTGAAAAACTATAGTATGTAAAAATAATCCTGAAGAAACATATGTAAAAACATAGTAGGCCTATATCCTGAAAAACTATAGTATGTAAAAATAATCCTGAAAAACATATGAGAAAACATAGTAGGCCTACTGTATGTGAAAAATATCTTGAAAAACTATAGTATGTAAAAATAATCCTGAAAAACATATGAGAAAACATAGTAAAAAAATATCTTGAAAAACTATAGTATGTAAAAATAATGCCCAAAAAACATGTAAAAACATAGTAGGCCTATGTAAGAAATATCCTGAAAAACTATACTTTGTAAAAATAATCCTGAAAAAACATGTAAAAACATAGTAGGCCTATGAACAAAGTATCCTGAAAAACTATAGTAAAAATAATCCTAAAAAAACATGTAAAAACATAGTAGGCCTAAACAAAGTAATCCTGAAAAACTATAGTATGTAAAATAATCCTAAAAAAATATATAAAAACATAGTAGGCATATGTACAAAATATGCTGAAAAACTATAGTTTGTAAAAATAATCCTGAAAAAACATATGTAAAAACATAATAGGCCTATGTAAAAAATATCCTGAAAAGCTATACTATGTATATCAGTAAAACCTTATCTCCTGCAAAAATCTGCATAAATTTCAGAGAAAAACAAATAAATACCTTGATGGAAAAATTATAAAATGAAAATAATTTGAATTTAAGAATTGTTCATCAATAATAACAGCAACAAATTTGATAAACTTCTAAAGGCTAGAAAGTTTCTTGATGATAATCATGAACTAAGTTTATTAAAACTGTTTTAAATTACATTTAAAGAAAAATTCATTTACATTTTGACCAAAAGAAATGTCAAATTTTCCACTGACATTAAATGAGGCTAGCCCTGTAAATATATGTACCATAGAAAAAAGGCTTCTTGAAAGGGAATCCTTATTGTTGTAGGTTGTAGGTGTACTGTTTAGAATATCTTGAAATACATGCACTTAAACTTGTATATGATTTAATAATTTCCACATATAACGCATCACTCAAATATCTCACAAATGAGTTGCTGAATCATTAAATTGTACTGCACACACACACAGCTAACATTATAAGCATAGGTCCCAAGACCAGCCAAAATTAATGTAATTACCGCTATACTAAGCCCTATTTATAACTGGATAATATGGTAATTCCTCATTTCATAACACAAAAATCAATACACAACATTTCCCCAATCACTCTGCAGAAATAGCATGTACAGACAAAATAACAGTTTATATGAAACTTGTTTTGTATTTTCTCTACTATAAGGCCTATATACTGTAAAGCATTCTTTAAATACACACCTCTCACCATCAAAAGCTTACCAAAACATTTAGCAAAAAATACTGACCTACATGATCTACAGTCTACACTCACTAACAGTGTAGCCTACAATTAGCGCATCACTATAATGTAGTTTTCCCCGTTTTGAATTATAGAAACCAAAACACAAAATTTTTGCCATTGCTATGAAAAACATGACAAACACATAGACAAAAAAATACTTTCCTAACATTAATTCAATTTTTTCTACATATGAGCCAGCCCTATAAATTATCAATCAAATTAATAACGAGTCACTGAATCCTTGCAAATTAAATAACTCCAGCATGATTGAATGTGGATTTCCCTCATTTTGTATACACGAAATTAACTTATAGATTTCCTCATTTGCTAATCAAAAATATTATACACAAATAAGGAAATTTCTAGCCTTAATAATTACCCAAATTTAAATGATGAACTTACATGGGGAGACATCTTGTCTTCACAACTGCTACATGCCTGCAGGTCGTCCAATTTGTAACTAACAGTAGATCTAGAATTAAGAATTGTGTAGCCCATGCATATGGGATATGCAGGCTATCGCAACTTGCAATCGTGCACCACGCGTGTTAAAGGAAATGCAAATGTGTATACGAGCGTGAAACGGGGACACTTTGTGGTTCTAAAGTGGTACCTCCTTGGTTGGTTGAAAGTGCATGTTGATAGCACATGCGGAAGAATTGACAAGTGCAAATGTTGAAGACATTCGCGCAGTGTACCAACTGGAAAATGGGGAATTACCAGTGACAAGTCTAACGGGGGGGGGGCTATTGTGTTAAAAACATGTGTTAAGGGGGCTAAAAATGTTGTAGCTCCCTCTCCCCCCCCAATTTTTTGTTCTGGTCAAAGTCATCAGTATAATTAACCAAAATATTCAAAGGAACCATATACAAAACATATGTTGGCATTTTTTTTAATCGTATTAACTGAATTATTGTTAATTTTGAACCATAACTTTTACAATTTGTACCAAAAATCCTCAATTTTGGAGCAACCATCTTTAATTTTGGTCCAAAATCTTCAATTTTGGATACAAAATTCTTCAATAATCGTCAGTTTTAGATCAAAACTATCACATTTAAACCAAACTCTAAAACATAAAGCCAAAAATCCTTAGATAGGAGGGGAGTCTTAATAGTATCAGGGCCATGCCCCTCTCTTCCCCCTCCTCCTTCCCCTACACACACACATAATCATTTTAAATAGGCCTTTACCTTTTCGCCAGATGAGCATTTGCCAATGTTTGCCTTGGAAAAAGGTATAGGAGGGGCCACCTATCAGGGGAGCAAGAACTTGAAACATTTTTCATATGAAAATTGCACTGATTAATTGCATCTCCTTAAATTTTCGGGAATTCTTCTTGAGTTTTCAGGAATTCTTCTTAAATTTTTAAGAATTTTCCTTGAATTTTCAAAAATTCTCTTTAAATTTTCAAAACTCCTTTTGAATTTAAAAAAAAAATTCTTCATTTTTGGGAAATTGTATTAAATTTCCGCCCAATTTCCCCCCCCACTTTTTCCGGAAATTTTCTTATTCCCGTGAAATCTTCAATTTCCACTGGTATTTTTCTTCAATTTTAAGGAAATTTCTATAATTTCTGGGAAATGATTGTCAATTCGGAAATATTTCAGGGAATGTTGCTAAAATTTCCAACTATTTTATGCAATTTCCTTCAATTTTTTGTTGATAATTTCACATTTTCCCCTCCTAACTGGGGAGAAAGAAAGCAACCGGAAAATATAAACCCTTTCATGGAGGGGAGGTGGGTATGAATGTGTTTCTTAGTAAGGGGTTTAAGACCGCTCAAAAATGAAAAGCTAGACACGCACCTGGGAATTACACTTAAAAAGCAAAATGGGGAATAAGCGTATGGTACTATTTTCAATTGGGGGCTGCAAACTTTTTGGGTGGTGTCCAGGAGCCAGGTCAATAGCCACCAGCTATGGTGGGATCTAGGGGCAACGCAACGTTGGGAGCCCAGGGGCAAAGCTCCGGGAGAAGCTTCTGGATGCTCTCAAGCTGAATAATTTAGGATGAAAATTTAGTCAAATTAAAAATGAAACCATGCTTCATTTGAAAATTGTTCTTCGGTAGCAAATTTGAACTTCACAAAGACATGAAAATGTCTTTACTTCAGTAATGAAAAACCCACAATAAAAACAATACAGTGGCAAATCCATGCAATTTGTGGAGATTTCCCTGTAACTTATACTGTAGTGTAAAAATATGATAAATTGATAAGGTCCACATTTTGAAATTCTGAACTTGTCCAAGAAAGTTACAGGCATGCGGGTTCCTGTCATTCATGAAGTACAGGCATTAATAGTATGGATATAATATTCGTGAATGGTAGAAACTCTTTGAATGGGATCCGGTCACCCCTACATATAGCTTGTCTGAATATTTGAATGGGATCCGGTCACCCCTACATATAGCTTGTCTGAATATTTGTTAACTCTTACTCTACCATGCAGCGATACTATCGCCGTTTTCAAACCACCTTTTTCTAAAAATAAAATCGGAACTTTACCAGTCCTATAAGAGTATGCTTGGTATCATTTGAAAGTACTGGGCTATTTCTTTCACAAAATGAATCTTTTTCATAGGAGTCATATTACATAATTTTGAGAAAAAGTACATCGAAAAAGGGTAAAACTCAAAAATTGCTACACAATTTACAATTTTTCTTTTATCTCTTTCAAATCATACAATAACTTCAAGATCACATTTTTGCTTTAAAATCAAACACGCAAGTCCTAAGACATGATAGTTTTGTTTTCTGGTATAATTTTTATAATCCCTACATGCAATCTTTTGTTCTGAAGAATTTCTTCAAACTTTCATGAATTTCTGCCATTTTTGACCCGTTTTTTCTCTCAAAAAATTGTGTACCCAAACCGTACATCACACATGCTTCGTTGAACCGCCATTCGAGAGCGCTTGAAATTTCCTTTCATTTGATATATAAATAAAGGCATACCCCCCTCTATTTAGAACCTGTCCTATAAGAAATATATTACACCTCTCCAATTTGAACGACTACGTGGTGCAGAGGGAATGTACGCGCTAGCATGCGAGCGCTCCGGGTTCGAGTCTCACCGTGACCACTGCGTAATTATTTTTCTGCTGCAGCTTTCAGGGATCATTTGACTGTTATCATTTTTGATGTGTTTTCCTCTTTCCTTTCTTTCTAAAAAATATAGATTAGTATCATTGGAAAGGAAATTTCAAAAAGAATCTTAAAATGTAACACAAATCTCTGTTTTCAATACTGACAAGAAGTTATACTTCTGCAAAGATTGACCATTTGTTGACCAAATTTAGCCAAAAATTGCTTAATTTGCATAATTTTGTCCAATATTTCCTAAATTGGTTTTAATTACTCAAAAGATAAATATCTTAGCATCTATTCCAACTAAACTTGTAACGAAAGAAAATAAAAGGAAAGTTGTCAAAAATGCATATGAAAAAAAAGTTACGAAAATTGGGGTCGCTTTTTTCAAAGCCCTGGTAGAGCAAGGGTTAAGTATTGCAGAACCCTCAGGAACTGAGATTAATTTTTACACCAACAATAATTTATTTTTGTGTATTTTGTTTGTTTGATGAAAATTGACGGCACCATGGCAGTCCGAGTCAAACAAAGGTCAAAATAAAACTCAATTTAAAAATGGTGATTAAAATAAAGAAAACTGAAAATAAAAAATTAGAGAGTAAGGAAGAAAAACCACTAGATTTTGTAATAGAGATTACTGCACTGTAAAAAGATCAGAATATTGAGTTATTTTGAAAGAAATCTGATGTAGAGCCAAGGGAGGTGAGAAAATTTCTGTAAGTGGAATAAAAAAGGCATTCAAGGAAAAGATGAACAACAAAAAAGACAGTGTTACAGGCCTCGCAACAAGGCTTCGGAGAATTAGATAAGAGATTAGAAATGAGTAATATACGTGTGGCCCAAACGTAAACTAGTAATGATCACATCGTTATGCCGGTCATAATCACATCGTTATGCCGGTCATGATCACATCGTTATGCCGGTCATGATCATGAGGATGAGACGTCTTACCAATAACAGGTTTAATGGGGTAAAGCTTTGCATGAGATTCATGATCCTATGAATCTATCCAAAGCTTCATAATGTGACAATGGATTAAATGATGGTAGTCAGAGTGAGGAAACCTAAAATTGGAAACAGGACCACCATAGGTCCTGCTGGTAGCAGCATTTGCTCTCTCATTCCCAGGGCTCCTAACATGACTGGAAATCCAAAAAGAAAAAAATTATCTTATTAGAGGAATTGATCTTATTGACCTTGATCAGAATCTCAAGAATTAGAGGAATAGTCCCTGTCATATTCCTAAAAGCCATAAGGAACAATTTAGGGTCAGAAAGAATAATAAAGCTAACTTGAGAGGAGTGATCAATGTAGTTCAGGGCCAAAAGAATAGCTCTGGCCTCAGTAGAAAAAAACAGATGTCCTGGAGAAAACCTTAGTAGAAATTACCTCACCTGGACAGATAGCTGCAATAGAGCAAGAGGTATATTCTGAAGAGACTCATTAGTAAATATTTTAAAAAAATCCTTAAAATGCCTGCCTAACTGGTAATATTTATCAAGAAAAAAGCCAAAAAAAAACTGGAAAATAAAAGGATTTAGGGAAGGCATTAAGGCTGAGGTAGACGGAAGGTTGAGACATGGCCCACATTGGAATGGCCGGCCAGGTAATCTTAAGGATGTTAGTGATTATGATCTTGGCATTAGGGAAATGCATTCTGAAACAAATACCAAATGGTGGGATAAGACGTGTTTTCTAGGTAAACATGTTAGAAAAGGTTGGGGTACAGATGAGATGAAAAGCCTGCGTGGAGAAGGCGGTTCAGCTTCAAAATGACAACTAGAAATGGGGGGAGTTCTATAGGCACCCAAACAAATTCTAAAAGCTTCGTTTTCATTGTCTCGATATGTTTAAAATAGAGATTGAAGATAAAATATCACAATGGTATCGCTTAAATAGTACAAATTTAGCATTCTTATCGGGTTAATTGCTTTTTTTAAATGTTGTATAGGAATCTCTCCAGGGTAAATAGTTGGGGGATAACTGATACATCATCCACCCTCTCCAAATAGTGGAGGGTATATATATATATATACTCGAATCCTCCACAGGATCTACGACTATGATGAAAATGTTGATACATTCCAAACGAATTGGGGAGCGATCAATACAATTATATTCAAGAAGAACATTTGCCCTGTCCTTCCTACATTGTGACCCAACAAAATTGTGGTTAATTACAAAACAATGAGGTTCACATAAGGACTTTTTCTTTTTCATTGTTCTAATTAAGTTGAAATGAAACTGTAAACTGTTATCGCCTTGAATCTGGGAAAATGTGTCTTTTCGCCTCAAAACAGGGAATTATATCAACTACTTTTAGATGATGACATGAAAATAGAATAGAATCATAATCAGGTTGCTTATTTGTAATCAAATGATGGAATAAAGCTCCCCCTAGTTTGTTGACTTGTCCGTGTATAGAGAGCTGGGTAGTAGCTTTAATGTACTGTGATGAGTATGCTTACCTTTGGGATCTACTTATACAATTCCCTTGCAGTGAATGTTGGGAGTCAAAAGTAGAATCCTAAAGTAAGACTTTAATTCCCTTATACTAGGTGGCCAATCCTGCCTTAAGCTGAAAGCAGGATTTGATAAAGGACTTTAATAAAGTGTTATTGATTAGATGGCAGAAGGTTGTGGTGAGTAAGAAGGAATTGGAGAGAGAAGGTCGTAAGAGAGGCATAAGTGTTGTGAGATAACTTGAAATAGGTTTTTGAGAGGAAATTGTAACATTGTCAGATGTGCTTTCTAGAAAACTTTTTGTGGACAGCAAACTTAATCAGAAACACATTGACCATTGTGAATATTCGCAAAATAGGGGAAGTATTGCCAGTGCATATCGGGGAACATGCTTTTGCAAATCAGGGAACACGCATTTGCAAATCGGGGAACATGTTTTTTGCAAACTGGGGAACAAGATTTCGCAAATCGGGGAATATTGTTTATTTACCGGAAATTGGAGAACCCGTACCACACTATCTAATTGGGGAAACACAGACTTTTGGTGGAACTGAAGAAATCCTGATACACAAATTTTTCACACATGATTTTTTACCGAAAATCAAGGACATCGCTCCACCATACTAGAAATCACAGGAGGCATTCCTGATGGGATCTATTTCATAAAAACAAGCTCAGTGGAAATCGGGGAATTCCCCGTTTTCGTGTTTCCCTGATGCCAGGTGAAAAATCATGTGTTTCCCTATTAGGGGGTGATTACATACACACACATACACACACACAAAGACAGATTTTGTCCCGTTCCAAAAAGTTATGACCCTTAGCCACTAATATGAGGTCATCATATGAGACCCCTGGTGGGCCTCACCTGCCCCCCCTAATATCAAGATCAAGGGGGGTGGCCATGTAGTGTAGAAGGTACAGGCAGTTATTTGCCTATACATCAAAGTGACTACAATATCTCATCCCCACATATATGTATATGTGGGTGATGAGATAATAATAAGAGAAAAACATTTAAACAGTTTTATTCATATAAAAAGTAGCTATATCAAATACTGAACTATAGTAAATTGTCAATAACTAATAAAAATACAATGCTATACACAAACACAATTCAAATATAAACATAATATACCTCAAAGATCCTGGATAAAAAATCTGTGGTTTGATCTAAGTAGGAGCCAGCCTTGTAGGTATTCTCAGGTCCAATGTCATCCATCAGAGCAGCATGGCCCGAGGAGGGAGAGTGACCACTGAAAAAGTCTCTGGAGAAAATACTAGAAATATCCTCTCCAATGCTGGACAAGCTAGTTCTGCTCAGGCTCTTGACTGTGGCTTTGGATTGTGCAACCACTTGTAAAAGTTGTGCAATCTATTATCGAAGCAGTGAAAACCAAAATTTAAAATGTATGAGTCATATCCCAATACAGCATGAAAAACAGATCAAACAGGACATAATTGAACAGAAAAAAGTAGAAGCCGAAGTATGAATTCAACTTCAGCTCCATGATGCTTCCATGGTCAAAACAACAGTATATCAATGGGTAACAATAAAGTATGTAATGTAATTGATATTCATCAAATTGTTACTAGTTTGAATTTTTAGTGGTGGCACCCTTGTATTACCCCTATTTGTTGCTCTTCTGATCATGCTTCACAAATGCCTTAATTCAGAGACTATGACTTTATTCAACTATTAACTTTGAAATAAAAGTTAAACTTGTTTTACAAAATGAACTCATACCAATATCACTACATGAATTTCTACATGACTACTACAATGAAGAAATATTACAGAACATAATTTTCGATTTGTTTTCCTACACTAAGCATCAAATCAACAACTTCAAAAGTTCACCCCACTTAAAATTACAACCATTCATTAATGGAAATCACACTTTAACAATAAAACACAATCACTGTCAATCAAGTTCAAACTTTTCATCATGGGTATTTCATAATCCTTAAACGTTCAATCGGTCATGGCAAGACCGGTTTGGACATGCACTTTTCAAAAAATTATTTTACTTCGTCAAATAGGCCCACAGTAGTGATCGTTTAAAAGAGCCTGAATAGTTTTTTCAGAAAATGAAAATGAAAATAATGGGGGTTGAAGATTTTTGAGAAAAAATGGTTTGAAATAGAGAAAATATGACAAAAATGCACAAAAAGAAAATAACTGTCAAAGACATCAATTTATCCAATTCCAGTTTAATTTTGACTGCCCTATCATCAATATCTTTTTTGCAAAAGTTATGCAAAATTTCATTATTTTTTAGCTTTTTGAGACCAATTTTTGAAATAAATCATAGCTCCTGATCGCAATACAACTGCCTATATGCAAAAAATATTGTTAGAACTATCATTTCACATATTTTCAATTACAATCAAAATAAGCAGCTTTGTCCAGACCGAAATATAAGTATTAAAACAAATCCACACTCTACTCATAGGCAGTGTAGTGTACGAGACTTCCACATTAGCAACCTGGGTTCGAAAACCAGACCAGATGCAAAGCGTTGTTTTTTGCAAGTAATTGCAGTGGTGATTATTTGTTTGTTTATTTTCAAGTCTTGCTTTGAGAATTTTTTTTTAGACTGGTATCAATTGAAAGTAAATTTCACAAATAATCTAAATATGGAAAACAATCCTCCATTTTCATTATTCACAAGAAACAATACAAGCTCAAAAGCATTGAGCAATTTTGTCCTAATTTTGCCTTAAATTTGCAATTTTTCATATTTATGTCAATTTTTTCTTTAATTTGAATCTTTTATTGAAAAGTTTCTTTTCTTAGCATTCATATAAACCAAACTTGTAGTGATAGAAAACAAAAGGAAAGTTTTGAAAATTATTTCTGAAAAAAAAGTTCCAAAAAAATTGCAGTCATCTTTTGAACACAGAGCATTTAAGGGTTAAGTGTTACATGTTAAATACTGCAGTATATGCATTTGCTCCATATAATTTGACATCCGTAGTTCTGATTCAACCAGACATCGCAAGCAATACAAATCCCCTTGCGGATAATAACATGCTTTCCAGCATCTATCATACCTGCAATCCCACTCTGTTCCACATGCCACTTCCCTTCCTACAGAAAATCATACATGAAAACCAGATGCCACTTCACCACATGACCCATATGTCATCACACCTGCAATCAAGATGACATCCAGCCATATGACTTGCCACCCTGTCCCACATGCCATCCCTCCCTGTACCACATGCCGAGCCATACACCATCCCACCCTGTTCCACATGCCATCCCTCCTTGTACCAAGTGTCATCCCACCATGTCCCACAGGCCATTACATTCTATTCCACATGCTATTCCACATGCTATCCCACCCTGCCCCACATGCCATCCCACCTGAAATCCAAATGACTTTCATTACATGCCATCCTGTCCCACATGCCATACCACCCTGTCCCACGTAACATCACACTCTGTCCCCATGCCATCCCACCTCGTCCTACATGCCATCACAGCCTGTCATAAATGTCATGACACCACCTTGTTTCACATGCCATGACATCCTGTCCCACATGCCATCCCACCCTGTCCTATATGCCATGACATCCTGTCCCAGATTTCTTGGCACCTTGTTCCACATGCCACTCTGTCCCACATGGCACTCTGTCCCACATGCCATCCCACCCTATTCCACATGCCATCTAACCCTGTCCCATATTCCATCCCATCCTGTCCCTCATGCCATCCCACCTTCATCTCAATTCCTACATCTACCAATCATTATGCCATCTTTCACCTGACATTCGTTCCTACCATCCCCTCACTTAGAACTATCAACCCAACATGCCCCACTCACCTACCATCCAACATTAACCTACCATTCTCCATGCACCTACCATTCTCCATTTCCCAACATGTCCCATTCATTTTCCATCCCGATTTCACCTACTACCCCAACCCACCTATCTACCAAATATAATCTTAACCAACTAATCATTCCATCCTTTACTTACTCCATTACAGCACAGCTCCCCCCCCTCCTTATAACTGACACTTAAAAAAAAAATATGTTCAACTTTTTTCCCTCATAAACCAGATAGGGCTGCTCTACATGTATCTACCAAATCAGAATGAAAATTCAATGGAGGTTATTTGGAGTTAATCATAAGTCTATTATGTTTCCACTCTATTCAAGCAGAGACTTAATGTTTTTTCCCTATTCATTCCCAAGACACTTAATTATCAATTCCATTTAGTCGTCAGATCTATTATTCAACTTTCTTTTCATCCCAAGAACAAATATTTTACTGGCTATTTGTTCCAAGTTCTTTCAAGCAAGATTTTACTTTATACAAATTTCTTTTCATAATAGAAACATTAATAGAAATGCCTGTAACACCCTCCCTGCATGCTAACCTAAATCCCATAAGTAATACCTTCTGTCCTGCACATGCCATCCAACAAGACATCCAACCCTATCTCACCTACCATCCCCAAAACACTCAATAGCCTCATCCCCGTAGCAAGCCACCCTATTCAACATGCTGTCCTACCCTGTCCAGCATGCCGACCCACCCTGTCCATCCCACCTTGTCCCACATGAGATCCCAGCCTGTCATAAATGCCATGACACTACCTTGTTTTACATGTCATGACACTCTGTCCCACATGCTATCTCACCCTGTCCTATATGCCATGACATCCTGTCCCACATTCCATGGTACCCTGTCCCACATGCCATCCCACCCTGTCCCACATTTCATCCCATCCTGTCCCCCATGCCATCCCACCTTCATCCTAATTACTATATATACCAATCATTCTACCATCTTCCACCCAACATACTTTCCTCTAATTCCAATCCCCTCACTTCTATCAACTCAACATGCCCCATTCACCTACCATCCCTCTTCACCTGCCATTCCCCATTCATCTGTATCATCCTCCATTCACCTTTCATCCTCTATTCCCCAACATGCACTTACCATCCCCCATTCACCTAACATCCCCCATTCACCTACCATCATCCATTTACCTACTACCGCAACCCACCTTTTGCCATCCACTCATCTACAAAATATACTCTTAACCAACTCATCATTCCAACCTTCAATATAACCTCCCTGATCTATTTACCAAATCAGAATGAAAATTTAGTACAGAATAATTTGCAGATAACCGTAAGTCTATTATGTGTCCACTCAATTCAAGCAAAGACCTTTTGTTTTTTGCTATTCATTTACAAGACAGTTCATTATAAATTCCATTCAGTCGTCAGATCTATTATTCAACTTTACTTTTTTGCAATTCATTCGCAAGACACTTTATTATAAATTCCATTCAGTTGTCACATCTATTATTCAACAGTTTTTCATCCAAGAATAAATCATATAATTGCTGCTATTGAAGTCTGGAATGCATTTGTTCTTCTTTATATAAATTTATTTTCCTAACAATAGTTGGAATTCCTTTCCAAGTGCAGCAATCCTTTGTTCCATAGTAGTTGGACAATGCAAGAAGCCATAAAGACAATACATGTGGACGGACGGACTGATGGACGAAGGGACTGATGAACGAATAGTAAAGATGCTACACCCCCTCTTCACCAACTTCGCTGGTGAGGGAATTTCAATTTATCCAAGATTATATTTAAGTGACTATTGCTTCTGAACTCCAGGATTGAACATTAAATACCAAAACTATTCAAAAACATCTTGGATGCAAGAGAAAGGCCGCAAAAATGCTATATTAAACAAATGTAAACTGAACTCTGACCTTTGTTTTTCCTGCTTTTTCAAAAAGTGGTGCATAGGCAAAATCTTGAGCCTCAAGTTCTAAGATCTGGATACTGCAACGAGTGGGGGAATTAAGACCACTAGAACTCGACAAAAATGAGGAATTTGAAGAAGAAAATGACCGTTGTAGCACATTTGGTGAAAGAAGATCCAACATTTGAGCCTCCGCTAAAAATAAAAGAAGACAAAAATTCAGAGACACTGAAGAACCCATTTTTAAGTATTAGTTATTTCAGTAATATACCGACACCAAAAATGATATTAAGTTATTGAATTAATAGCACCCAAAAAAATTAAATGTTTGATTGAATTGTTAAACTGCTTTAAAATCTGTTAAAAACCATTTTTTGCAAAATTGTGATTTTCCTTTTTTAATTGTCTATCATTGAACTTTGTAGCAAATTCTGACCAAAACATTTTCTTTGCCATACACCAAATCAAATCCGGACAGGAATAGACTTTCTCATCATGCTAAGTGACTGAAGTATAGAATAGGAGATCTACCCACTCGTATACTTATAAAATGTGGAAAATGCCTCCTGGCTCATTAGCAAGAACTTGGAAATTAGAGAGCTTCACTCAAAATTACACAAAATTTGAAACCATTTCAACAGATTATTCCGGGAAAGAGCATTTAAATCTTAAATTAAACTACCTATGATTTTTGCACGAAGCAATCTAAATTCATAAGTCAAGGCTGATCAACATTCCAAGATTTATTTATGTATGCAAAACTTGTCAAGCAATAGGTGGAAGATAGGCAAAGATCTGTTTAACTTTTTCATATTTGTCAATTACTTTCATAAAGTCTACTCAATGTTATACCTGTGGGTGTAAGTCTTGCATGCATGGCTCATATGGGTGTTGCTTTAATATCTCACACCCTCCCACACAGAACAGTTGATGGCAGATTAATTCCCAACAGATGTTCCTTCTCCGTTTTGCACACAACCTTACCATCTTACATCCAAAACTTTTCATCAAGTTTAAAAACCATATGTATACAAGAAAAAGTGACATAGATCAACACCAAGCATAACTTTGCAAGTACCTTCTTTAAGGACTTCCACCAAGTCACTCTGAGCAAACACCTTTGCCACCCGGAACACCATGAGTGCATTTTTAGCATTGCTAAGGTCTTGGCGGAGTACTCTAGGTATGAACTCTTGGAAAAGCACCGTGTAAAGCACTATGTTTTCAGTTATGAATCTCTTCCTGTTTAAAAAAAGATAAAAATATAAATTCAAATGACACTACAATATTAGCAAGTGCTGGATACCACTGCATCAACATCACACATTTAGCCACTTCAAGTTTCAAAACAAAAATTTAACTTTCTTTAAAATTCAAAATCAGTTTTCTTCTTGAAAACTTCCTTACCCTGTTTTAAATTCAGTATATTCTTCTTTTAACTGTGTTATCAAATATCATCAGAAAATAATCCATCAGGTTTACTATCACCTATTTATTACATGTCCTAATAATTCATAGAATGTTTTATACAAATAAATCATATCCTCAGCATAAACCTTCAACATAATATAATCAGAAATACAAATTATAAGTAGTTTGCATGCTCCTCAATATTCAAGAAAAAGCGTCTTGCATACAGTATCTATATTTTAAGTAGATTTTCTTGTGTCTGTAGCACTCTCATATTTCACCAACTTATATAAAACATCTGTTGCCACTGAGATTAATTTATACACCACTTACACATGTATGCAATGCTTGAATGCTAACACACCAACACAGACATGGCACTTCACACATCAAATTCAACCTTGTTCACTCGAACATATTCCTAGTGTGTCAAAAATTTAATAATAAAACAACAAAAAAATTGTCCACTGAGGTGAGTCTAAGCTAAACCAAAATCTGCACATGCTCACCCCAGTATTCAATTATTTATCAAAACCATGATATAACATCTATCAATACTTTCATTTTTTTTCTTTTCATTTTTGTCGTTATTTGCCATTTTTGAATGCATTTGCAAAGCACTTAACATCACCTAATCCTACATCAAATTAAAATGTATTATTAAATCTTCAATTGTTAGGAGAAAGTAAAATTACAAACTTCATTTACAACACAACTTCTCTATGTATATACAAAATTTTGACAAAAGTTTCACAAGATTTCTTGTGAAATATTTTGTTAAAATGATAGCGGCAGTAGAGTTTTCCCCAATGCATTGATACATTCACCATGAACACAGTTTGAAATTAAACACTTCTCACAAAAGATGAATAGAACTGACGGGTTCAGAGAGACAGAACTTGTCTATCAGAGAGCTTTATGCGACTAACATCCTCTGGATGACCTTGGCGTGTTAGTGAACCCATTCCAGAAGCCTTCATAGGCATAAGTCAAACCCTCGTGAGAATTCAATGTATCAATTGTTTACAAACGATGACACGCAGTGTCTTCACCTAATAACTTACAGATCCTGACTTGGGAAATAATCTGTTTTTACAAGTGTACTGTTTGTGAGACTATTTGAGGCCTTCGTAGGGGTTTCACTTTCCGATCAGTTTTAGGTAGGATGGTACATCAGAAAAGATAAGAATATGACAAGCATTTGATGAGCTTTAAATTGTGATAGAGAAGTTCAGGAGTCACTAAGCATACATCAGTGTCATGGGCAGGGTTTCATCTAACCAAAGGAGACTTCAATTCCTCAGAGCTTCCTCAAAAACATGATTTATGATTATATTTCACGATGGGGCACAGTGTTCATCATATGGTGTGACACGATATTGTTTACATTACACAATTGATGATGCTCAAGTAAATGGTGTCAAAATACTGAGACAATCCCTGTTGGATCTTTACAACCTTTCATGAGTAATGGCGTGCAATGGCATTATTTCTAAAAGCGCAGTATTTATATTCATCCTATCAAACTTCACTGAAATAAAAATTGCACAAGACTTTGTGGGCAATATTTCAAAATGCACAATATTTTCTCGATAGAATAATTCATATAAAACTTTTGATAATTAATTTTTCCAAAATGTTAGCAGCATAAAATGTTGGTATAACTTTACAAATTTTCTTCAGCTAGTAATAACCAATATGTTTGAAAGTCAGTTAGTGTTGAATTGTCATGCACAAATGAATATCTTAATCCATTCTTCTATGGGGGCACAATTTTTAACTAGTATGGTAAATACTGTCATGGTTCGCATGCCCATGTAAATTGACACCCATATCATATGACCCAACCAATTATAAAAATGGCATCTCACACTAAGTCCCACATGGCATCCATGTCCCACATGGCATCCCACCCCATGTCCCACATCCCATCCCATCCCTTATCCCACATGGCATTCCACCATATCTCCCACATGGCATCCCACCCCATGTCCCACATGACATCTCACCCCATCTCTTGTCCCACGTGGCATTCTATCGTATGTTCCACAGGGCATTCTATCCTATGACCCACATGGCACTACACCCTATGTCCCAAATGGATCACATCCCATGTCCCAAATGACATCCCACCTCATGTCCCACATGACATCCCATCCCATACCTTGTCCCACATGGCATTCCACTATATCTCCCACATAGCATTCCACCATAAAGTATGTCTCACATGGCATTCCACCATATGTCCTACATAGCATTCCACCATATGTTCCACATGGCACCCCACCCTATGACCCACATGTCATCCCACCCTATGTCCCACATGGATCCCATCCTACATGTATGTCCCACATTAATCCAACCATATGTACCACATGACATCCCTCCCTGTCCCACATGGCCTCCCTCCCTGTGTTCCACATCAGTGGCTTCGCACCTGATGTCCCACATGGTATCCCACCTTATGTCCCACCATATGTTTCACATGGTATCCCTCCCAATGTCCCAATGACATCCTACTTTATGTCCCACATGGCATCACATCCCATGTCCCCATGGCCTCCTACCCTATGTCCCACATACCTCCTACCCTGTCACACATGACATCCCAACCTAAGTCAAACTCTGTGTTACTTGTAGCATCCCACCATGTCCCACATGGCATTCCACCCTGTTCCACATGGCATCCCACCCCATGTCCCACATGGCATCCCACCCCATGTCCCACATGGCATCCCACCTCATGTCCCACATGGCATCCTACCCCATGTCCCACATGGCATCCTACCCCATGTCCCACATGACATCCCATAGGCTCCATAAGAAGTCTTATCCTAGCTATCAGTCCCTGATTGAGCATACTATGTATGAAAGTGTCAGTTCATATAATAACTTATATGCAAATGACTTGTTGAAATGGGGTGGGACCCCATGTCCCACATGACATCCCATACCACCCCATGTCCCACATAACATTCCATCCCATGGCATTCCACCCTATGTTCTGCATGGCATTTCACCATATATCCTACATGGCATTCGACCCTGTTTCACATGGCATCCCAACCTGTTTCACATGGCATCCCACCCCATGTCCCATGTGATGTCCCATAAGCACCATAGGAAGTCTCATCCTTGCTATCACAGTCCCTGATTGAGCATACTATTTATGAAAGTGTCAATTAGTATAATAACTTATATGCAAATGAATTGTTGAATAAGAAGAAAAAAGGCGGGGTCAAATAATTATGCCTGATATAGCCCTTGGTGTATACCACATGGTATATATTATATCATATGTCCCGCATGGCCCCCATCCATGTCCCGCATGGCCCCCATCCATGTCCCACATGGCATTCCTCCCTATGTCCATATGCATTCACATCCTGTCACACTCCCTGACTAAGCATACTAAATAAAAATTGTCTGGTCAGTTCATATACTGTAGTAACTTTATGCAAATGACCACAATGATAAAGGCAGAGTATAATAATCATGCTTAATACAACTGTTGGTGCCCAAATATTTTAAAGAATTTAAGGATTTTAAATCACAAGTGCTACAAGAGAGACGCTTGAGGATCTCTGAAGAATATTGAAAAATTATATCATTTTACACTTATCTTCTAAGGAAATATTAAATGTTTTGTAGACTTTTTAAGGAAAATAGTCTTCAATCCTGTCTTAAGTGTCTCTGAAAAACTTTAACATTTTGTAAGAAAATTTTATCTTAACATAAGAATATCTAAATAAACTAACATTTTCTGAAAAACTCTGAAGAAACTAATATTTTCTGAGTAATTCTCAAAAACCTTCAACATTTCTGAGGAAATCACAGGAAAAAACTGTGGATGTAAAAAATATGTATTATTGTATATGTTTACATATCTAAAATAATCACCAGATGTATTGTAACCTCACTATCAGGTAATGATCAAGTTCTTTTTTGTGACCATTTCTTAAAGATCTGAACCAACTTTTTGTGAGCTTAGTGGGTCTTTACCACCCCCTGTTATTTCTGAAGGATTCCATGGGTTACATCTAAATCAGGTATCAAAACTAAAACCTAAAGTGCAAATTCAGAGTAAATGGTGTGTTTGCTGAGGTGTAACGGCACCATGGCAACCATGGTCAAATTGTTCCCAAGAGATTAGATTATGTCAGAGATGAAATGAGAATGGAGAAGTCAGATCGAGTGCAGTGCAGTAGGTAGGTAAAAGTCTGGAGAAGAGTCTGAAGAGTTAATGGAATGTCTTTTTAATGTTTGACTCTCAGGCAATGCAATAGAACAATGGAAACTTCTTTAAAGTTGCTGCACATGAGGGTGTGCTGATACACAGCTTAAAATCCTGATCAGTCTTCAACAGACTACGATTATGTTCAGAAGTGAAAAGCAACGAAATGTAAAATACTAAAAATAACCAAGTAATTTAATTAAAAAACCTATACAGGACGTTACTCGTGTTTCATATCAAAGTTTTGGAATATTCTATTGTGCAAACATTTTGCTATGATTTGTGTATATATTGTTGTAAACTGATTGGTAGATAAAAAGTCAATCAATCAATCAATCAGTCAGTCAGTCAGTCAGTCAGTCAGTCAGTCAGTCAGTCAGTCAGTCAGTCAATCAATCAGTCAATGTCTAACTTCGCACGGTATACCGGTACTAAGAAAAGTACCGGTACTTTACAATGCCAGTGCAGTACGATACCACCAAATGAAAAATACCGAAGTACCGCCGAGTACCGTTAGTATCGGCTCTAGCAAAAATAAGTTATAAAACATACTTTAAATCACTTAAAAATGTGAATTTGTTTTTATTTTTATAGAAATATATGTATTCAAACATCATGGTACATCACCTAAACATTTCATAAGAACATAATATTTATGGCAAGACATGATTGCAAAACTTACAAGGTTCCTTAATGTTTCCGCTATTCCTTGAACTTTTAATAACAGCTGGCCTAGTTATGGTGCACTACTAGTTTCGCAAATATGCAATATCCATGTAGTAAAGTAACGTTAATACAGAGCGGGAAAGTACTGATTATAACTTTTGTGTAAACTTTCTAGGCTCAACTGTCATGCAATATGCCTGTATTTTTAGTACTATCGTAACAAGAAAATTTCATAAGAATATATTTAAATTCTTTTGAAGAAACATGTATAGATTTACTTTCGTCTGAGAATCGCATCAGTTAATTAATAAATGTTGCAAATTCACAACAGTGTCGAACATTTTGGGTGTAAATTTTTCCTTTCGACAAGAAAGGGCAGGTTAAAAGAAAGAAAATAATCCCCTTCCCCATCATGTCACATTTACTTTAAATATAATAATCTGCAAGACACATAATGAAAATTCTCCTCACAATCAGCAACTATTTATTTCCCAACAAAACTTGAGCAAAGAACTGTAATATGTCAAGATCGTTCCAATCAGAAAAAGAGCCAAATTAGTTCGAAAAAAAGCCAAATTAAGCTACAGTATCAAAGCCAAATTGTAATCAATTGAATTCCAATATACCAACCGATATGCCAACTAATATACCAACCCTGGCTCATAGGCCAGTATAACACAATGCTACAGAAAAATAAAATGTGCTCCGGACGCCATTTTGAAGCTCTTTTAAACTTTTATTTCAGTCCTATGATGGCTTAGAATTTCAAATCTGGGAGTTGCTTTGCAATTTGGATGTGGAATTTTAATAATTAATCCAATTTGTTGATGGTTTTAACGTCAAGGTGAGTTATCAAAAATTTCATGGACTTCGCCTAACTCATCGAGTGTACAAGCTGCAAATCATGTGTACAGTACAGTTAGTGTTGATTTGTGTACAAAACAGTCCCAAGTCAGTTGTTCTGAACAGAATCACAAGAGGTTTTCGGCCCATTGGGATTTCAATATTTATGAGTATTGTAATTAATATTAGAAGCCGTTAAAGGCATGACCAGATGTAAAAATTTAGAAAATAATGTTGAGAAATCAATCAGCATTTTTTATTTTCATTTTACCCGTAACTTCTCCGAAAGGTTTGCAAGAGTAGGCCTACACTGTGTTGTTCTTGCTCGTTTGGAAAATACTGATGGTTAAAAATAGAAAACTTTTAACCAATTATCCACATGCGCAAGCCACAGCAAGACTTGCATATTATTACGATGGGGTAAATTCTGTTAATATACATACGTGATTAGTGTTAACAAATATATTTACCCCCTGTAACATATGGATGTGTCTGAATTTAAAAAAAGTGTAGATTTAGAGTTGAATTAACTTTCAACACAAGTTGCAAACTTTTGTTAACAAACAGAATGTCAGAGATTCTAGGGGGTGTAATCGGGCGATTAGTTTGATCTTATCAACTTAGAGATCAGGTGTATATTTATGTTTTAATGTTTAAAACGGAAGCCCCTTTGTAATGTGGGAATTTCTTTTGGTGTACAATTCCATGGTACTGTAAGTTACTTTATATTTGCCACTTTTGGGTAGTCACCTGTAAAAATACCGGTACTTCGGTATTACCATTTGCGTCAGTAGTAGCGGTGCTCAATTTCACCAGTACCATGCAACGTTATCAATGTCATCCTTCAACACACTCAAGTTCATTGTTAGTCAACTGCCACACTCCTGGTTCAAGAGTAGCAACATTACGAGATTTTCCTTGAGATCATTCTTGAGACTAAATCTCTCCTTGCACATTAAGCAATCTCTTCAAAAACAAACAAATTACATTACCATCTTTCATCTTTTGCACGAAACATTCTCTGAGGGGACATCTGACCCCTGAGGAGCATTTGGGGTCTTCGTCTGGGGCTGGTATCCCTCACGGCATCAGAGGTGTACCTCCATGGTTGTATGAAACTCAACCACACCTCCAGAATCTGAGAAATAAACACACCTTACGAATTGAATGCCATCTTGGTTTAAGATTAAAATACAATAGATGTTTCTGAGAAAAGATCAAAAGTGAAGTGAATACCCTAGTTATCATTTGTTTGCCTTACAGAAGTATGACTTTCTTTTCAGTAACACACCAATCCCAAAAGACTAATGGCTGGATGACTGAAAATTTGAAACTAATCAGCAGCTCTGGAGGACATAATCGATTAACTGTGGTGCACCATGCAATTGATTAAAATTCTCTGAAATATTTTGATATTCTTCAAAAAATTAATATTTTATTTTGCTTTAGTTGGTTATGGTTTGTTCAACAGTGCAATGACAGATGGGTGGGGTCAAGAGGAAAAGAAGGTCAGAGTTGGATCAATGAAGTGGGTGTAGGCAGAAATGTTGTTTGGTTATGCCAAAAATTATATCATACAAGTTTAGATCTGCAGGAAGTTGAGAATATGGGTGACAGAAATATGGTTAAAGAGGTTGGCAGTGGAGCTACTTTAAATTCCTAAATTGGTGCTTCTTTTGCCCCCCATCTCATCTTAACCACTGTGGTTTCACCTTACACACAACAATATCATCACCCACTGTGAACTTATCTGTCTAATTGTGGTCTCATCCTCATCCAACCAAGATGTTATCTAACCCACCATGATCTTATCTAACCCACCATGATCTTATCCCACCCACCATAGTCCCATATTACCCACCATAGTCCCATATCACCCACCATAGTCCCATATCACCCACCATAGTCCCATATCACCCACCATAGTCCCATATCACCCACCATAGTCCCATATCACCCACCAGTCCCATATCATCCACCATAGTCCCATATCACCCACCATAGTCCCATATCACCCACCATAGTCCCATATCATTCACCATAGTCCCATATCACCCACCATAGTCCCATATCACCCACCATAGTTCCATATCACCCACCATAGTCCCATATCACCCACCATAGTCCCATATCACCCACCAGTCCCATATCACCCACCATAGTCCCATATCACCCACCATAGTCCCATATCATTCACCATAGTCCCATATCACCCACCATAGTCCCATATCACCCACCATAGTCCCATATCACCCACCAGTCCCATATCACCCACCATAGTCCCATATCACCCACCATAGTCCCATATGACCCACCATAGCCCCATATCACCCACCATAGTCCCATATCACCCACCATGGTCCCATACCACCAACCATAATCCCATATCACCCACCATAGTCCCATATCATTCACCATAGTCCCATATCACCCACCATAGTCCCAAATCACCTACCATAGTCCCATATCACCCACCATAGTCCCATATCACCCACCATAGATCCATATTACCCACCATAGTCCCATATCACCCATCATAGTCCCATATAACCCACCATAGTCCCATATCACCCACCATAGTCCCATATCACCAACCATAGTCCCATATCACCCACCATAGTCCCATATCACCCACCATAGCCCCATATCACCCACCATAGTCCCAAATCATCCACCATAGTCCCATATCACCCACCATAGTCCCATATCACCCACCATAGTCCCATATCACCCACCATAGTCCCATATCACCCACCATAGTCCCATACCACCCACCATAGTCCCATATCACCCACCATAGTCCCATATCACCCACCATAGTCCCATATCACCCACCATAGTCCCATATCACCCACCATAGTCCCATATCACCCACCAGTCCCATATCACCAACCATAGTCCCATATAACCCACCATAGCCCCATATCACTCACCATAGTCCCATATCACCAACCATAGTCCCATATCACCCACCATAGTCCCATATCACCCACCATAGTCCCATATCACCCACCATAGTCCCATATCACCCACCATAGTCCCATATCACCCACCATGTCATATTCCATCCACTGCAGATTCACCAAAGCAACCTATTCCTATCATAACATCAATCCTTCCACTGCTAACATAACAAATATGTCAGCTCACAGAATCAAAGAGAAATTTAAAATGCTTAATCTAGAAAAGGATGTTCTTTGCCCTTCCATTTCATGTTGCTTTAAGCATGACCTCCATACTTGCAGGTGAATACATTAGTAAAGGCACTACTTAAAACTTTGCCTGCAATTTTAAGGCAACAAATTAACCACATCATTCCACAAGATTAACTTTGCATCACAACATTGAGGTATAAATAGTTCTATGCTCAAAGTTCATTTAACCTTTCCTCAGCAGCAAAGGCAAACAATGACAATGACAGCACTAATCACAGTTACTACTTATATTACGAAGGATTGCCATTATATTCAGATGTGTGTCACTAAAAATACCATGTAAAACCAGTGGGAGTAGTTGTTATCTTGAAGGAATTTTGGAAAGGTGAAACTTTATACAGTTTTGTGGTTTGGGAAACAAAGAAATATATAACTTTTACTTCGACCGGCCCTGTTCCATTTGAGAGCCGGTTGAGATGTTGCTGGTTTTAAGCAAAGCCATTTCTAATGATGATTTTATTTTAATGAATTTATGTACACCATTAATGAGAGATAAATGACAATTAACAAAGACATCCAACAAAATAGGTCACCTGTCTAAATGAGACGTCCAATGGCCAGTGATCAAACCCATGACGCAGAAACATGTACAGTGGCTTTTGAACCCACAACTGTATGACACATCTGCAAGTCAAGAAACAGGAAATACATTAATGTTGTACACTTACAAGAATACAACTTTTAAAGGATAACAAAATTTACAGGAATAGAACATAAAATTCCAACACCCATTTTATAGACACAACAAGCTTCCAAACTTAAGGAAGTTTTTGTCTGACAATAGTGAGTCAAAAATAAGTCTACTTTTTTCAATTTAATTTCTTTCAAAATGAGGCAAATATAAACACTGACAGTGACAATTTGATAACTATATATCACAGCAGAAATATATAAAGCAGCTTCTTTTGGCATTCTGTTTCAAATGCATTCTTCCCCATTAAAAGTGATTAGAACTGCCTTCAACTCTTAAATTTTAAAACAAATTCTGCTTATTGGGACAATGTTTTGGAATACCATTTGACCCCGATTTTGACCGTTTCTTGTCTCATTCATATCAGATCAATAACTTCACCACTGAATTTTTCTTCTAAATTACCTAAACATAAGCCATGTTGTTAAGGATACCTATTAATCTTGAATATGCACGGCCAAAGAGCTGCACAGCTTAAAATGAGCTTAGCTGGATGTGGAAATAGTTACCCCTCCTATCACAGCACGATTACACCCTTTCAAATGCAGCACTTGATAGACTGTATTAGTGCTTACCAACCTCCCCTAGGTATTGCTATGCTTATTTATTCCATTTATTTCAGTACATGGGATATGTGGTTTTTTAAGTTGAAATCAATCAGGCTGATAGCAACAACCATGATCGCTGCTCCTTTATTTTCCTGGAGAATACATTGCAAAAGATATTTGAGAATTTACTAATCCAAAATGAATGAAATGGTTCGATATCTATGTTAAGTCGTTTCCATAGTGAAACTTCATCACTGATTGATAAAAATAAGATAAATACATTATAACAACCACATATAAATCTACCCTTTCCTTCCCCTGATTTTCCTTATAAAGTAGATTAGAACAGCTATCACGCGATGAAAAATATTATACAAATCTTAAATTGCACACTCATTTACCTCAGTGTTTGTACATGAAAAATTGCAATCTACTTTCACAGAGATAATCTTAAACCCAAAAATGGAGTTAAGATCAGGTTGTTGTGAAAAATTGAATAAAATGACACACATTAAATTGCCAGCCACACTCAATATAAACTTATCAAAAGATACCTTTTTCAAATTCTTTGCAGAAATTGACACTGTAATGAAATAGATGTATGCAACTTTGTTTATTTGTTTGATGAGGGCTTAAATGCACCACAACAGCAAGGGTCAAATTATGCCTGAGAGGTTAGATCATTCCAAAGGTAGGAAGAAAAGAAAACAGTGGGAGATTGAGAGAAACACGAGAACAAAAAGCCAGAAAGCTGGGATCAAGAGAGGAGGTGCATGTGTAAAAAAAACAAAGTAGAGAGAAGGGGGTGGGAGAGGAGGACTAAATATGGTTGTAGAAGGAAGCATGATGAAGGAAGGAGATCATTTTATTCAGAGGGTTTTTCTGGAAGAGCTTGGCTATTGAGTTGTGGGGAGCTAGGGAAGTTCTAGGAAGGTTATACAGGAGGCAAGCAAGGAGAATGTAATGGATTGTGAGGGTGCAATGGCAATTGTTGCAGAGGGGTGGGGGAGCCAATAAGGAGGTGGGAGTGAGTGAGATGGGTGTGACCTATTCTAAGGTGGGTAATGTGAACATTGTCGACTCGGGAGAGGTTGTGGATGGTGGGTTTGATCCGAATGGTGGACTGAATGACGTGGAGTTTGTTATTAATTTGGAAGTCCCATGAGGTTTGCCAGCAGTCACAAACAAGGGAAGCGATAAGCAGTTTGATGTCAGAAAGGGTTTTGTGAAATGGGATAGGGGGAGGTTGAGAGCAAGCTTAGTGGATGCATCAGCCCTGTCATTGCCAAGGATGCAAATATGGCTGGGTATCCAGAAGAAAATAATACTACTTTTCCTGGAGAAAGGTGGGGGAGGAAATTATGGAGGAGGTGGGATGTGGGGTTATTCCATTTAAGATTGATTAAAGAAGTAAAGACAGCCTTTGAGTCGGAGAAGATTGCAAAGTGGCTGAGCGGGGAGTACTCAATGAAGTTGAGGGCGAGGAGAATGGCCTTGGCCTCGGCTGAGAAGATGGATGAGTAGTTGGAAAGCCTGCTACTGAGGGTGATTTCTTGGATGACGGCAGCAGCAGCTATCTTGTCACCTTCCTTGAAGCCATCAGTATAGATGGAGGTGTAGTTTGAGAGTTGGTCTTTGATTTGGTTGTGAAGGTTGATGAAGAGGTTAGGGTGGGTTTCGGTTTTGTGATGAGTGGAGAGGTCCAGGTGGATAGAAGGAAGGAGGGTGGCCCAGGGAGAAAAAGTGGGCCAAAAGAAGGTACCAAGAGCGGCGGGGTTGATGCCGAGATGAAAGAGGTCTGATTTGAAGCGTAAGCTGAAGAAAGAGGATACGGTTTAAGTCCTATCAAAAGAGGGTGGAGGAATTGGGGTACCTAATGAGGTTGTAAACAGGATTCTGGGTGATGGTGAGGGCTCAAAAAGCATAGGAGAGGCTAAGCTTTCTACACTTAGAAGAAAGGGGGTTCGTTGGCTTCAACGTGAAAGCTGGTAATTAGGGAGGTCCTGTAGGCACCCAGACAAAGCCTGAGGTATTCATTTTGGATGGTGTTGATGTGGTTGAGGTAATTAGAGTTGTGAGCGGCACAGTAGACAATATTACCATAGTCTAGCTTGGAACGAATGGTGGGCCTTAAGATTTTGAGAAGAGTATGGTGGTTCGCACCCCAAGTGGTGTTGGAGAGGAGGCGGAGAATGTTGAGGGAGCTGTTACATTTTTGTTTTAAGTTGGTAATGTGTTGCTTGTAGGAGAGCTTGGGGTCTAGGGTTAATCCCATGAACTTAGTGTAGTCAACTTTAGGAATGCGATTGCCATTGAGCACGAGGTTTGGGCTGGGATGCAGACTGTCTTGTCTTTGGTGAATTTAAAACCGTTATTGTTGCACCAGTCTTGCTGGCAGTTGAGGCTGAGTTGGAGCCTATTTTCGACAACAGAAAAGCTAGGAAAGGAGTAGAAGATGGTAAAGTTGTCCACGTAGAGGGCATGTTTGATGTTCAGGCCAAGGTTGTCCGCGATGTTGTTAATGGTCAGATAAAAGAGAGAGGGAAAGAGGATGCTGCCTTGGGGGACGCCCTCTTCTTGGGGGTAGGGGTTGGAAAGAGTGTGGCCGATATGAACTTGGAACTACCTGGGTGAGAGGAAGTTTTGAATAAAGATGGGGAGGTGTCCTCTGAGGCCAATGATGTGAAGTTTGCGGATAATGCCGTATTTCCAAGTAGTATCGAAAGCTTTCTCGAGGTCAAAAAAGATGGCAATGAGGTGTTCCTTTTTTGCAAAGGATTTCCGGAGAGCAGAGTCGAGCATGATTAACTTGTCCAGGGTATTGTGACATTTCTGGAAGCTGCTTTGGTGAGAAGAGAGGATTCTGTTGGTCTCAAGGAACCAGTTTAGTCTCTGGTTAATGATTGATCCTTTCCATAATTTTACAGAGACAGCAGGTGAGGGCGATGGGGTGGTAGCTGGAGGGGTCGGTACTGTCCTTCCCCGGTTTGGAGACGGGGGTGATGATAGCTGTCCTCCAGATAGAGGAAAGGAGTGTGAGGACCAAAGATGGTGAGTAGGGTAGTGGTGGCCTTGTTTAGGAGGTATTTTAGGAACTGGTTGGGGATGTTATCTGGGCCCTTAGAGGTGCAGCCAGCATCGTGGATGGCTTGGTTTAATTCAGAAAGGGTGAGAGGGGTGTTGTAGCTCTCAGTGTTGTCTGAGGGAAAGGTGATACTCCAGGCTTCATTGCGGGCTTTTTTGGCTTTGAAAGCATTGAGGTAGTTGCCTGAGGACAAGATGTTGCTGAAAGAGGTGGCGAGGTGGTTACAATGTCCTTTTTCGCGGTGAGAAGCTTACCATTCCAGGAGATGGGTGACTTGCCCACCCTGATGTGGAAGCTCTTAACCATATTCCAAATCTTCTTTGTGGGGGTGTTGGTGGTGAGAGAAGAGATAAAGTTGTTCCAAGTGTTGGTTTTACTGTCTTTGATAGTGCGCCTGGCTTTGGCATGGCTGATGCGAAAGAGGTTGAGGTTGTGGGTGGTCAGCTTAGTTTTGAAGTTCCTGAGGGCCCTTTTCCTGTTCTTGATGGTGCTTTTGCAGTCATCAGTGAATAAGGGTTGGGGTGGTTGGAGGTAGTTGGGGGTGGTTGGGGTGGTTGGGGTGGTTGGGGGTGGTTGGGGTGGTTGGGGTGGTTGGGGGTGGGGGGTGGTTGGGGGTGGTTGGGGTTGGGGGTGGTTGGAGGTGGTTGGGGGTGGTTGGGAGTGGTTGGGGGTGGTTGGGGGTGGTTGGGGGTGGGGGTGATTGGGGTGGTTGGGGGTGGTTGGGGGTGGGGGTGATTGGGGTGGTTGGGGGTGGTTAGTGGGTTTGGAGGTTTTGAGAATGGAGCAGGTGGCGATGTTGATAAGGATGTTACTGAAGTTTGACATAGGATCCTCACCCTCAAGGAGATGGGGGAGAGGTAGGTGCGAGTCGCAGATGGTTTCTAAAAGAGGTTAGTTGGCCTTCTCGAGGTTCCAATTGGGTGTGTGGTCTGTGGGGGTTTTAAGAAGTCACCAAGAAGGATGAAGAAAGAGGGGAGCTGAGAGATGAGGTTGTTAAAGCTGGTTGGCTGAACGTTGGCATTGGGAGGGGGGGGGATAGATATTGCAAAGAGTAAAGGTTTTGTGGATGGAGATAGACATACAGATGGCCTGAAGGTCGGTATTTACATGAACAGGGCTGTGTGGGATATCATGTCTAATGAGAATTAGGACACCCCCACAGGCCCTGTCGGTGTCCACTTGTATGTTTATGGTAGCAAGCGAAGTTGTTGAGGGAATAATGGTCAGTGGTTTTAAAGAAGGTTTCTTGTAGGCAGAAGACAGCCGGGTTAAAGGTAGTGTGGCACCAGTAAGGCAATTTCTTCTGGATTGGCCTTAAGGCTACTGATGTTCCATTGTATAATGCTGTGGGTGTTATTGTAATTGTTTGTGTTGCATGTCATAAGGAGGCTGGGGTTATCTGGAGGAAGATCTGTTGGGTCTGAGTTCTGTCCGTTTCTTTAGGAGCAGTTGTTTTTGAAAGTTGGACAAGAAGTATGTTCAGTGTGTTCAGTAATAGAACAATCCATGTTCTCTTGAGTGTAATACGTGTGGGTTTGGATGGTGGGCTGTTTGTTGATTGATTGCTTGTTGGTTTGTTTGTTGGTTTGATGTTTGTTAGCCAGGTTGGCTTGACTTTGATCTTTGATGGCATTAGTGGTGTTGGGGTAGGGGACGACGCGAGTCTTAGAGGAAGGAAAGTTGGGGAGAGAAGTGGTGGTGGAAGTGGTTTGGGTAATGGGTGTGGTTGGGTTGTTGGCAATGGTAATGGGCTTAGGACTGGATAAGAAGAGCCAGATGAGGTCGGTTTGGGCATGTGAGTCAGTTTTACTTGTGTTAGGGAGGGGGGGGGGGGCAGTATTGGTGTTAGAGAAGACTGCACTCGAGTAGGAAGAATTGGTGTGAAGGGAAGCGAGGAATTGCTTCCTGGCCTTCAGGTAAGTAATGTTGGGATTAAGGCTTTTCAGTTTGGTTATCTGGTTTTCCTGAAGCCTGGTGGGGCAGTCTTTTGAGAAGGAGGGATGGTTGGCTGGGTGAGCACCGTCGCAATTGTTTTTCTCCATGGCCATACCTCTGGCACTTATGACAACGGAGGGGATTGGAAATGTATGGAGCATCTGGGATTCTCAGGTAGCCGGCAGTGACAAGTTCCTCAACGAGGTCTTCATCGGTCAAGTAGGCAAGGTCTCTAGTTTTGATGACGCCTTTGCTGGAGTTCAGGGAATGGTGCGGAGTGACTGTAACGTCAATACCAATATTAGCTAGGGTTTTGGTGGTATGGGTAATGGCTTGAATATCCCTGGTGCAGTGCACCAGGAGATCGCCGGATCTGAGGGTAGAGACCTTGGGGAGGGTACCAACAAGGCCGTGGAGTGCCTTGTGTATAAGAAAAGGGGAAACTCTTTTGAAACTTTCAGGTTTATTGGTGGCCTTTATGATTAAATTTTAGAGACTGAAAGAATGGCCGATGGAGGCACCAGGTGGGTCACAGAGAGGGGAGGGATGGTCAAGGCAGATGCATTTTATCATGATGGAAAAAAAACCAAGGGCCGAGAGAACCAAGGCAACTAGAAAATTGCAGAACTACAATAGGAGAACCACTGTACAGGTATCAATAAGGGCGTGAAGGTCTGGTCATAACGGGAGGGGAAAAAAACAAAAGGAGGGTCTCACTGAAAGCAGATACCCATCCACAGAAAGGAAAATAAAGATACAAAACAAAATTTAGGTGGTAAAGTGCAAGGTAAAGTGTATCGGAATGAAAAGTTTGAGAGAAAAGAATAGAAGTCATTTTGCTTTCAACACATAGCACCAAAAGATGCAAGCAATGCTTCATACTGAATATCAAGCATGCTGAATGTAACTACAAGAAAATAATACCATCTTTTGGGAAAGCTCAATACAGTACAAGAGTTCTCTACTTCGTTAAGGAAGAGTTATTATCACTTTTACAAAAGTAGCAGTGGTAGTCAGCAACTTTTATTAGATCAAATTTAATGAACAATATATTTTGCTTTGTATCTCTCTCTCTCTTAGGTTGTTTTTAGTCTTTAGTATATACAGCCGCTTTATAAGTAATCATCATTATCATTGTTACTGTACCAAATTGTTCTCATTTAAATCATATACGGAAACCTCTAAGGATGATTAATTGATCACAAACTTTGTTATTCAATTCACTTAAAACTAAGTTTACTGGTGTAATCAATACTTAGTACACAAAGGATGAAAATGAATCCGCAAAAACAGCAAATGACCTATTACAAGATTGGAAATCAATACACTCACCGTTTCAATTCTTCCAATGCAGACTCTTGGGGTTGCTTGTAGGGTGAAGGTTCATGGGCAGGCCTTGCACTATTTGCAAAGAAATGCAAATGTTTGATAAGGATACGCACTGCACGAACATGATCCAAACTTGGGAGATAGTTTTCCTGCATAAATGGAAGAATGAAAAAGTCTCAAGAAGGTTTTACACCCCTTGACAGCCAAAATATCCAAAGTAACAAAAGAATATTGCAAAAACTTATTCAATCCAAAAAAAGTAGAGAGGGCAATTGTTTCATGAATAAAATAATTTGTAAAGTAAGTTAAGTACTTTGATATATATGATATATAAATATATATATATATATATATATATTATATATATATATATATATATATATATATATATGTATATATATATATATATATATATATATATATATATATATATATAATATATATAATAGATAGATATATATATATATATATATATATATATATATATATATATGTATATATATATATATAGATATATATATATATATATATATATATATAATAGATATATATATATATATATATACTAATACTCAAATCACTCCTCTAGTTGTTATAATGCTAAAAGTTTTAATTTCCTATTTAGGTTGTCACTGGTTGTTTTATCTCTAATTTCTTTCACAAATCATAACAATATCTGCTGATAAAATTTGACAAGTGATAGCAGTGAATAGTGATGTTAAGTCATATCATTAAACTTTTACTGCTTTTACAAGATATTTGATTTTGTTAAGAACAATCAAAATCTTTCAAAATGTCTTTCTTGCAAACTAAATAAACAATTTGTTTAAATTTGCAAAGGAAATAGTGAAAAATAACAAACTATCATAAAAAAATATTTAAAAAGTGTTTATTTGCCTGTAAGATATCTACATCAATTCTGTTTCAGACTGTATTTATGTCACTAGTTAGAGTTCTTATGACATTTCTACCAACACTATTTAAATCTCCAAACATTAAGCAATGCCTTTCTTCAGAAGAAAATCTCAAGATGATTTTTTTTTTTTTTTTTTTTACCTGGACTTGTTGATACAGTGACTGATTTCTTTGTGGACTGATAGAATTCTGTTGCAGCCAGAAATCAACCAAAACCTGAACAAGCGTTTCTGACCTCCAGGTCTCGGCACTGGGTGTGCCGGATGCCTGCAAGGAAGAATGGCTGTTAAAGGAGGAAGATAACTGGAACGAAGTGGATGCAGTGCCGTTACGGACAAGGCAACTTCTTTCTCTCTGGCCTGATTGTCTGTAATGAAGGGGCAAGAAGTAAAAGTGATTATTTCAGAGGATTCATATACAACAAGGTTCTACTTTGAACTAATTTACTGTGACCTATTTACTATAAATGATGAGCATGTATCATAATATTTTAATCACGATGCAGAGATGTATTTCAGAGTTGTTGACATTGCATAAATAGGAAGATTACACTAACTTGGACTGTAATTGAGAGAATGTGTGTGTCATCTCACACATGCTTAAGCAGCTCTATTAGGGGCATAGCATTCTCTAACTATGGCACAGACCCTAAACATATTGAAGTGTGAAAATGAATCAAACAACATCAGTGATGACTGACAAAACAGCAAGTAAATGCAAAAGAATGAAATGCCCAGTATTGTTACAAAAGATGCTACCACATGGGGGCACAGCACAAGAACAAAACACAAGAGAATTTCCTTCACTGGAACAACACATTTTGCGCTGCTTCTGGATGATGTTAGTGCATAGACTACATATGTATCTTTTGCCCATCTCTTATCTTCCTGCTCTTTTAAATCTTGATGTAAGCTGCCCGTGCAATCAAATGTGTATGGAATGCAATATACACCTTTCCCATTGCCAAAACCATAATAGCACCACCACAATCGTTACCTCCACCAAACCTTCCCATCACCATAAATTTACATCATTAAGTTATTATATCATTTAAAAATAATACAATCTACCAAATAATATCTTATCACCAAATCCTATACTGCACAAGAAGTGACATGTATTACATTTTCAGTACTACTCAGAGCTTAAATTTTCATTTCACCATTTCTAGATGGATAGTCACAGTTGAAGCCTTTCCAGAACAGTCAGATTTATAAAGTTGCAGTTATAAAATGATATCAATCTAAAATATCACTACATACAAATCCATCAATGGTAAATGCAATAACTACTAAACAGAATAAGATATTAATACGGTTTTCTTTACCGATTTGTTTCTTAAATAGTAGTCTTATCATTTATCTTAAAATGAGAATTCATGAAATATTCCTTTTAACAGCTACCATTCACTCCAATGAATAACATACATTTCATCCTTAAAGTTAAAAATTGACTCACAGCCAATGAAGAAAATGAAAGCAAAAGTTTCTTCTAAATTTTGTATGCAGCTTAGTATTTTAAGATAAAACATTTTAACCAGATTCTCTTACTATTTACAAATTTTTTTAGATTTTAAAACAACCTACATAATTAATATTATCTTTACACATCCATGTACTTTACAGTGCAATAATGTACATAATTTAGCAGGTTAAAAGTGATATAAATATAAATATTATCCTTTTCTTTTCTTGAATTTCTATTTCTGGAGAAAAATATACCACACCAATGCTGAAATAAACAGTCTCACAAATTTCAATACATCATTGTAAACACATTTTCACAACAAAATATGTTTTAAATCATCTGTAAAACTTACCTTGTTGAGCAGATTTAAACCACACCATCTATAATTTAGTAAGCATCAATTCTGCTACAACTGATTATGTGTATATTTGTTACCTTCTTTATCTTTAATATATTAAATACATAATAAAATATATTTATATTTATATATTTAATATATTAGATACATAATACCTGATGTAACCAACATAAAAGATGCATGAAATTAAAGCCCCTTAACATAAATTTCATCAATATAAAGTATAAGTGCAAACCATTAAAGTAAGAAACTCTCAGAAAACTAAAGGCCATGCAGGTATCACATACTGCAAGGATTTCCTCTTACAAGTACTACAGGGATTTTTGTTTTTAAGGATCAGTGCCACCTATAAGCAATATTTGCACGAATTTTCTGAAAACAGTTTAAAGAAATGACAATAGCAAGCAATCTTGTTTAAATTGACAATTTATTGCTATTTTGCAAAGTTTGAATTTCAGACCTGATTATTCCAGAAAATATTGAAATGTTTCTGATATCAAATTACTATACAAGTTGGCTTTAAAGGCGCCAGTTCAGTTTTCTTATCTATTTTATCTTTTACAATTAAAATGATTAATCTGTTAAAACTTTTCTGACACCAAACAAAACCAGAATGATTACTAGAATTGAATTTTTTTAAATCAATTTGTAAGAGTCATCGTAATGTTGACAAAATGAACACTTAAGCATGTTTCCTTACAAGATGGAAGAAATTCTTAGAAAGATTAATAATAACAATTTACATTCCCAATTTACCATTGCAGTACTTTTCTTTAGAGAACAAGATTATAATCCACTGTTAAAATAAAAATTGCTTTGGTTGTTTCAATGGCAGATCCTTGAATATTAAATAAAAATAAGATCTATTTATTAAAAATTTGCAAACTCTAAAAATAAATTAAAAACAGACAAGCTTTTGCTAATTTGGATCATGAGTGTCTTTTGTCAATTTAGGAGCAAATGTGAGAATAATTACATAACAACATAATGGAAAGATAAATTTCTTAGCACAGTGAAACTAAAAGTGGTTTAGATTTATTTCTGTGAATGCTGCAGAAATATTGAGTGCTGTGCAACATACACAAAATCTAAAGTTAATTGTTATTATCACTGAGCTTTAGTAAATTAGATTATACTGCAGGGTCTTTTAATGCAAAGAAGAACCAAATAAAAAAAAGCCCCATATTTCAAATATCTCTCAAATGCATGCTCCATTAGCAATCAGGAATTGGAACACATAGGAGAATGAGTTTACCTTCACCACGATGCAGATTTCACAACTAAGCTTACACATCTACTCTAAGTAAGCAACTAACAACATGCACTGCCAATTCCAAGATTTGTTCATGGAAATGAACATATTAATTTGGGGGGAACTACATGTAAGTTAGGTAAGGGTCAGAAATGCTTACATAGCGTGACAGTGAAGTACTAGGTAAGTGGTCAGAAATACTTACATAGCGTGACAGAGGACATGGAAGAGACTTTTAACAGTTGACTTCAACATGACTGGTGCAAACGTCTTCTGTACACTCACTCTCTTTACAAATGTTAATGTATATTGTTTAATTTATTTGAAGATTTATTTTAAAAATTGAACAAATATTTTCAGGGATTAGTAAATGTTTGATTAGTTATTTCACTCACTGTAACCATGCTTCATGTTTGATCAGTTATTTCACTCACTGTAACCATGTTTTGTTTGATCAGTTATTTCACTCACTTTAACCATGCTTCATGTTTGGTCAGTTATTTCACTCACTGTAACCATGCTTTATGTATGATTAGTTATTTCACTCACTGTAACCATGCTTCATGTTTGGTCAGTTATTTCACTCACTGTAACCATGCTTTGTTTGATCAGTTATTTCACTCACTTTAACCATGCTTCATGTTTGGTCAGTTATTTCACTCACTGTAACCATGCTTCATGTTTGATCAGTTATTTCACTCACTGTAACCATGTTTTGTTTGATCAGTTATTTCACTCACTTTAACCATGCTTCATGTTTGGTCAGTTATTTCACTCACTGTAACCATGCTTTATGTATGATTAGTTATTTCACTCACTGTAACCATGCTTCATGTTTGGTCAGTTATTTCACTCACTGTAACCATGCTTTATGTATGATTAGTTATTTCACTCACTGTAACCATGCTTCATGTTTGGTCAGTTATTTCACTCACTTTAACCATGCTTCATGTTTGGTCAGTTATTTCACTCACTGTAACCATGCTTTATGTATGATTAGTTATTTCACTCACTGTAACCATGCTTCATGTTTGGTCAGTTCTTTCATTCACTGTAACCATGCTTTGTTTGATCTGTTATTTCACTCAATGTAACCATGCTTTGTTTGATCTGTTATTTCACTCGATGTAACCATGCTTCATGTTTGATCAGTTATTTCACTCAATGTGACCATGCTTCATGTTTAATCAGTTATTTCACTCACTGTAACCATACTTTATGCTTGATTAGTTATTTCACTCACTGTATCCATGCTTCATGTTTAATCAGTTATTTCACTCACTGTAACCATGCTTCATGTTTGATCAGTAATTTCACTCACTGTATTTATATTTTGTTTGATCAGTTATTTTACTCAATGTAACCTTGCTTCATGTTTGATTAGTTATTTCACTCACTTTAACCATGCTTCATGTTTGGTCAGTTATTTCACTCACTGTAACAATGCTTTGTTTGATTAGTTATTTCACTCACTGTAACCATGCTTTGTTTGATTAGTTATTTCACTCACTGTAACCATGCTTCATGTCTGATCAGTTATTTCACTCACTGTAACCATGCTTTGTTTGATCAGTTATTTCACTCAATGTAAGCATGCTTCATGTTTGATCAGTTATTTCACTCAATGTAACCATGCTTCATGTTTGATCAGTTATTTCACTCAATGTAACCATGCTTCATGTTTGTCAGTTATTTCACTCACTGTAACCATGCTTTATGTTTGATCATTTATTTCACTCACTGTAACCATGCTTCATGTTTGATCAGTTATTTCACTCACTGTAACCATGCTTTATATTTGATCAGTTATTTCACTAAGTGTAACCATGCTTTATTCAATCATTAATAATCTACAGAAAGGTAGCAACAACTTAAGTTTAATTTGAAGAAAATATGCTATAGAAAATTACCAGAACATCAATGATATTGAAGCTCAACTTTATCACAAAATGTTCAAAAGAGTGGTAAAGATGATACCAAAGCAAGATGAAATAGGAGTTACCATTTTTAAGTCAAGTTATGCATACAAAAATATATTTATGGTCTACCGTTGTTCAATAATATTTTATAAGAAGCAATTTATCTCTGTAATATTCCCATTGATTGTACTGTATCCTTTCTTTTAATTAGTTTGTCTGAAAATGTGCCAATCATATGATGTGAAACCAAGGATGTAGGAACACATCCTTGGTGAAATTGAACAATACACAGGCTTTTGCACATGTCTGTTATTATGAGGCCATGCCAGCAATCCTTGAGACCAAGTGATTTTCCATCAAAATGTGTAAATTCAGCTGCAGGCAGTTGATGTCAAAACCAAAGCTGTTTGGTGATTCAATTGACTGTCTACACATGTGTTAGTTAAAAATAATAAATTCCCTCCAGAAAAGGAAAAACCTGTGGAATTGGGGATTGTCCCTAGATTTGCACGAAGTATACTGCATCCCCTTCACAAAACTTTTCCAAAGAAAACAATACTTAATTTTTCATACTGAAAATACTTGTCTTACTATTTAACTGGCAATTTTCTTCTTTTTGTTGGCTAAAAGCAGTTTACTTTCCTTAAGAGAGGGAAAAATTCTTAGAACTCCAGGACACTTTCCCAATGGAAGCCAAGGAAGTACACTTCAGGCCCCTCCAGCAATAATTTTTATACATCAAAATATTTTCATCATTCATAAGATGATTTAACAATATCTCTCTTACTAAGGTTGCATCTTCATTTTTGTTCTTAAATTTCCCCAATTGAAAGATAAAACACAAAAAAGTTTCAAAAATCAATGTTTTTTGTCATTTGCTGTACCTTAGATTGAAGAAACTCTAGAGCTGCAAAAAACTTTAAAAGTTTGCAAATTTACTTTACATTGCAACAGTAAAGACAAGAAACTCAGGAAAGATAACGAGCGAGGGTGATTAACAGGGGCAGTATTCCATGCTGTCCATGCAACAGAGGATATTGTGCACTGTAGTGAGAACAAAGTGGTACCTCCTTAGATGTCTTATTATTTCCCTGGTGTGAAAAGTCAGCTGTAGGCAATTATTTACACATCAGCACATATTTTTAGGATTTGACTGCAAATTTTCATGAAAATGACGAAAATGAAAATTGCTGTATTTCAGATACGCAAATAGTAAATGAAAAACTGAATACACTCCCGTGGAGATTTTCATGCTCTTCAAGACTGCCAAATTTCAGAAGTCATTAGTCAAAAACCTCTGACCAGATACCTTTTAAAATTGGGAGATGAAAGTTAACAGAAAAGTTTGTTGATTTAAAAATAGCAAACTTTACCAAAATTGTTAAAATTTATCATTTTACAGCATTTTGAATTTTTAGCTATTATAATTAAAAGACTGTGTGACATCTCAACAAGAAATCCTATGAACAAATTGCTTTTTTAAGTATTCCATGACTGATTGATAAGTTGACATATTTTGAGGAACATTGAAAAAACAAAAAAACAGTATGTAACACCATAATGAATAACATGGACGAACAAAATCTCCACCTGGTACATGATACTGTGGTATGTCTCATGAAGTTAAAATAGTTACAGATTGAATTGAAAAGATGATGATTTATTAGAACCACAAGACTGAAAATGTCATATTAATTTGATTTACTTGGCAGCTGATGTTTGTTGACTGAGCTTAAAGTTGTCTTGCCATGGGGGTCGGAACTTATGATAAATATGATATTGTGAATATTTGATTTGCAAAAATATGATTCTTTTCTGCTCTACACCCCACCGTTTGCGAGAAAATGGTAAAAGAAGGAGTTTTTTGTCACCTTGACAAAAAAAATCAGAATCGGGCTCACAAACGCAATGACGTCACTTCAGGGACTCGTGTAAGTAAACAATGCATCGCTGACACATTTTGTGTGTGTATTCCATTCAAGTTTCGTGACTAGTGTCAATTGTTATCTTCCTTTGTTTTTTAAAATGTGAATATTTTCCAAGTAAATATTAATCAAAATCTGGCAGCATTGTGGAGTTGGAGGATTTAGTAATATAAATTATCAAACTAAAAGTTGTTTGTCAATGGAAAAGGGCAACAAAAAGAGACAATTCTGGATGTGTTTTGTGCACTTGACATAAACCAAGTTTTGAGGCTTACCTGGATGGTGTCATATTCAGCTCACACCAGATTGTTATACCCTGTTCTGTTCAATTTAAACAGTAGCTTGACTGCATCACTCTCTCTCTGTCTGACATAATATTTGTACTGTTTCACAAGTAATACAAATTCAAATGAGAGAAACAACCGACTAGGCCACTGAATCACTTGTAAGTTTATATGAATTATGTGATATATAGTGTGGATATGATAGAAGGAAGAAAAATTGATAAATTAGAACTAAACTGTAATTATTGTGTCCATATACTAAGCCATCCCTTTAGCATATCAGAACTTTAAAAATTAAAGTAACAAATTTTCAATTCAAGTGCAAAAACACAAATGGAATTGCGTGAATAAACTATTCATTCAGTTCACATAGGCCTGTTGTCTAAACGTCAAGCAACAAGAGTCTTGAACATTGATAAATAAAACTTCATATTTCCATTAGACGTTAAAAAAGAGGTAAATGTTGTTGCATACACTACAATTTAATATTGTTTAACAAAATATTACTTGCAAAACAGTAAGAATTTCATGCCAACAATCAGGCTTTGTACTGTAGGACTGTGTAAGGATTGTAAGCCTGATATCCTTCTTTCTTATATGCAAGCGATTCAACTTGAAAAGGAACGACATCCCCTTTATTATGAGAATATTCTTCATTTATTTCCAAATTATTTTTATCATTCCAAAAAAAACTTTCATAATCAGACACTATTTGTACATGGTTAGTATGTGTGTCATGCATTGTTTTTGAACAGCAGTCCCTGAAATGACGTGGCAAACTGTTATGACGTCACAAATCCCTTTCAATTTTTTTTCTGAAAAAGCAATAAATGATCAATTTATAAGTCCTTTTTCATCATGAAAATGGACTTCCGGGATTTCTTGACGGATTATTGAATTTAGGGATATGAAAACCTATATCAGGTTAAATCTAATTTTTTTTTGAGAGACATGGCAGGACCACTTTAAGCAAACTATAGATGCCTCCTCATCATGGGTGTAAACTTAAGTGAAATTCTGCAGGTAATATCAAATTAGTTCCACAACCTAGAAACTTATTGCACATGACACACAAACTACAGGCATAACCTATGCAGGCATTTCTGGCTCCAAACTAAAAATGCTGACAGAAAAAAAAATGTTTTTAAATATGGCAGACAATTAAAGCATGTCATTTTTTAGCAATGAAAAACACTTACAAATAATCATAAAGAACTCCATACTGTGGCATTCTACAAGCAACAAAGAAGAGATGAAGATGAAATAAGAATGTTGAATGACTATCAGAAATCTACATATTTGACAGTATCCATAAGCATACAGGCCCAATATTTGTTACAGTGGCTAGAGTGTTTTGCTTGAATAAAATTGCCTTATTATTGCAATATTGTTTTTAATTTATAGTAAATATTAGGAGGAAAGTTGGCAAAATACCGAAACCTATCATGATGATCTCTCCTCTAAAAAGATTAGGTCAATAGTATGAAAGTGCAGTTTAATGAAAAAATGCAGTATTTACACAAAAAAGTTCAAAAATCAAAGCTCATGCTACCACAAATCTACAGTGTAACTAAGAACTAAAGTTGTCTAAAAAGGTTCAGTCCCCATCACCACACACAAATGTAACATGATACAGTATTATAAGTACTTTTTTGTTTCAAAATGCACACAGTATGTCTGGAACATAACAAAAGTTTATTGAAAAATTAACAAGAAATATGAATTTCATCAATGCAACATTTTTCAACAATTAACCTCGATATATTACAGGCATCAAATGCACAGAACACAATAGAACATCAAAGCTCTTCAAATATTTTGTTGCAAAGACAAAAAAATAAGAGAATTGTATAGTAAGCAAGTGTTGAAAACTTATTCAAATACCAGAAATCAAAGATAAAAATGCAACTTTTTTGACTCACTTTACCTAACAATGCTTTGTCCATTTAATTATCACCCACTGAGATTTCACTCCTCTGTGTAAATCTTCAGACAACATTTTAGGAGTAAACTGGTTTTTATTATCAAATAATTTGTTGCATCTTTTAAACAATTAAATAATTTGTTGCATCTTTTAAAGAAAGCAGAAAATATTTAATAACAGTTCTACAGAGAAGTTGGAAACTACACATTTATATTAGAAAATGTTTAACATATACCAAGAATACTTGCTTGCAGTTTTTCTATAGTATCAGCTTATGTTTTGGTTCACTGTCATGTGTGTTAGAACACTAACAGTGTGCACTAAAAATTTCTATGAACGTTGATGAGTCCATAAGATTTGCAAGCTACAGAAGTGCTAAATCCCTGCAAAAGATTACTAAACACCATGGGATCACAAGATAGTCAAAAAAATTATTGCACTGAAGCATTTTAATTTTTGGGTAAATTCCACTTTCAAAGGGAGAGCTAGTTAATTACTATGAGTTCTCATGAAAAGTGGCATATCACAAAATATGTTCATAATATTTTATGTCTACATGTATGTATGCAGAAGGCAAAATGAACCGATTTGCAAACAAATCTACGAAACCATGAAATGGGAAAATATTCTAACAAAATTTTCAAAAACAAAATACACAGATAATTCTATTCATATTAGATTTAAAGTCTGCTTTGATAAGTCATTAACTTACGAGTGTAAATAGACCTGTACCATAACTCTTATCTTGCATCGCACAGAATTCTTCAAATATCTTTTACAAAAAATATTCATCAACTCTAGAATTGTGTCTACTGAACCCAGTTTCACTCCAGACATAAAATTTTTCAACATTTACAACTGTTTTAACTAAGTTCTAAATCAATATGTAAACTGGCAAGTCCAAACCGTCATTTACAAATCTCTAAATGAAATAAAGAATTCAGGAGTTTAAAATTACATTATTCCTGTTATCTTACCTGTATGGGGGTGAGCTTCTGCTACCCTGGGGATGCAATGGTGAGGTAGATGTACTAGGCATGGGGGGCACTGTGCGCCCATCATATGGCAAGAAATAGCAGAGATAATGATCCAGCAGGCATGGGTACAGGCATTCTTCTGGATGAGACCAATTGTTCATAAGCTTTAAAAAAAGATAGGGGATGAATGAGTCACAGAATCCCAAGAAATAGTCAAAACCACAGGAAACACATTTTTTTCTAGAGAAACAAGTATCACAAATTTATATGTTAACTTTTAAAACCTATTAATATATTTTCACTGGTTCCAGCTGGACTCCAATCCTTTCAACTTTCTGATTTACCCCTTACTCTACCAGCACTTTTTTTTAAATGCGCTTGGGAGGCGGGGCCAAAAATGGGGCACCCAAAACGGCGATAATATCGCTGCGTGGTAGAGTAAGGCTTAATCAAGGCATGATTATTGAAGAGTCCTCTGTCTTCCAGGCAGCAGAGTCGGGCCCCTCCTGCATCCAGGACCCACTGAGCCGCCCACCAGGACCATGCTGCCTATATTTTCGAGTTGGCGCATTTGTCGCGGGTTGATTAAACCTAACTCTACCAGCATTTTTTTATAAATGCGCTCGGGAGGCGGGGCCAAAGATGGGGCACCCAAAACGGCGCCGCGTGGTAGAGTAAGGGTTAACAGATATAATTATACTTTTACAAAATTAAGCTTTATTCTTTTTGCACATAAAAAAATTCCATCACTCAAATGTTTTACTGCATAATAAGGATCATGAGGGCACTGAAATAATCTGTATGTCAATATATCATGGGTCAAAAGGTGAAAAAGTTCATCAAAATGAACATTCACCAAAATGTTTATTGTTAATACTAATTATTTAAAATTTAATCTTCCTTTTTCAAATTTCTTTTGACAGACAGCCTGCTCGCATACAAGTACCTATTATTTTCAAAGACGTTTTGAAGTCATGAAACAAATTTGCAGAGAAATCACCTATTTTACCATTGAATTGTTAACATTCTCTTCACATGCAAGGAACACCGTTCATATAATTTGAAATTTTAGCACTTTTATCACAACAGGATGTGTCCAAATCCTATTGTGCAAACTTTAAAGAGATATTTTGGAATACAATTTGTAAAAAGTGTGTATGTACACACTAATTTGCCGAAAGATATATGAGCAAGCAGCTTAAGTCACAGCTCTATCTATATTGCTTTATGAAATTCATTTAAAACCATGAATTTTACAGAAATACCAAAATCAGTTAAAATTAAATAACTTAATAGCTCTTTAATTATCTGGTCTAAATATACTAAATTCAAATGGGCTGTCTTATGTAAATTACTTTACTCTTTACTTATCTACAACACTTTTTGGAAGAGGATCAGCAGTTTCTGACACGTAAACTTAAATTTCAGGAAATAAATAGAAAGAATTATATACCATATGCACAGAGGATATCAAGAATAATCTTTCAATTTTGATCAGCAATGATAATTACAAAATCAATATGTTGTTTTTTTTCCTTCAAAATGTTAACCTTGCCACTCAGGACTGCACATGCATTGTGATAGGAATTAAAGAAACAGACTATTATATTAATTCAACCTTAGTTTAATAGAACATGTACCTGTATTGTAGGCAAATTTATCAATTATATGCTTACCTTTTATTTGGAGGGTATACAACAAAGTATGATAAGTAGAAAATGAAAAATTCAAATGGATCTGGAAAGGCCAAAAGTTAAGGAAATAATTTATTTTACAAACAGTTTATAAAGCAAAATACATTGCAAGAGCTTGAGTGTTAGTGGCAATGTACTTGAGCATTGTTGTTCTTTTGGTACTAGGCCAGGGAATCTAGTAATATACCCACCACAAATTGCAATAGAAACCATTAAAGTGTTTTTTTACTCCAAATATACTATAGAATGATGTATTAAAAGTCATGGAAAATCAAGGTAGTAGAACATGTTTATTTTTCAAGATAGCCACCAAAACCTATATTTTTCAATCAGCCATATATCAGCAAGAAATAGTGCTAAAAATATATGTGAAACTCTTAGGTATATGTTATTAAAATAATAAACCCATTTCTGACATTTATAAACTAGTCACATACTTCAAATTCAAAATGGCCACTAAAATGTCTTCCAAAATGGCCACCAAAACTTATAACATTTTAATCAGCCCCATATCAGCAAGTAATAGTGCTAAAAATATATGTGAAACACTTAGAATATGTTATTGGACATAATAAACCCATTTCTGATATGTTTAAACTGGTCAGATACTTCAAATTCAAGATGGCTACCAAAATGGCTGTCCAGTAGCCTTATATTGTTCATGTTTTGATGATTTGTGACTGCCACTAAGACTTTTGAGATTCATGTTCACATCAGATCTTGAAATTTACACGTGTATAGTTGAAAATGGTACACATTTAAAATAGTACTAAGTGTACTGAATACTAAGCCTTTGTTGGATACGCATTACGTATCATCAGTGTCACTTTCTGGATCAGGTGGAGTCATATTGGAGCAATGTAATCCCTTGTATCCACACATGCTGAAGAACATTGTAGACAATATTTTACGCAGCCGCATCTTCTTCCTGTACACCCAGTCTTGCAGGTACAGTTGATTGCTTCAAGAAGATACTCAGGTGCTGGCTTCAAGCTTAGTGGAAACAGCAAACATCTTCCCATCGCTGATCATCCATCCCCAATCCTCAGCACACATATCGACCCCACTCCACTGCTGGACCTAATGATAAACGTGCTGGCTATGGAACTGAGCTGCTGATGAGGTGGGAGGCAAGTTGCGAGGTTTTACACAAGTTGTGCTGGATGAAACCTTCTGGTGGAAGTATTGCAGTCAAAGTGCATCTAGTCTCTCGCTGGTTTACCATTATACACACAAACTAGGGCATTTTCTCCAGCTGTCAAAATGTCCTCATGTATGGCATGTGGGTGTTTGAAGACTGCAGCCTGCTGCCGAAAATATTCACTTGACTTGAGTTTCTTCCAGAGCCACCAGTTTCCAAATGCTGAACAATATGGATGTGGTACCACATTCCAGTGTGGCATGAGCATAGAGAAGGTTATCACATATATCCATCCCAGGTGCGGTTTGAACCAGTTTGATATTCCAGCATCTTGGTGACTTTTTGAATTCAAGTTTGGTTGAGGTCTGAAATAAGTGTCAAAGAATGTCTCTGATGCCTGACTGCAGAGGAGCACAAATAGGTCAGTGTTGTCCCCAATAAAGACAGTTCTTTGTGTCTGCTGATGCAATAGTACATGTGGTTTGCACCATTATGACATCTGCATCAGCCTGTGTGGGCAATACTTCAGTATTTTTATGCAGTTCAAAGTGGTCGCTGAGCAGATTTATAAATCTCTGTTTATTTGTCTTGTTGGCTAGAACACCATGTCCCTGGTGACTGGTGAAATGTCTTCTTTCTTCAAACATAAAATACAATGATGACATGTATATCACATTCAATTATTCACTAACTATGTCACCCATTGGCACATAATCTCTCAGTTCCATGTTTGCTTCATCATCAATGATGTTAACTGGCTCACCAGCATAATCACCATTCTTGTGATTCTTGTGTACTGGGCACTAAGTAGCAAATACTTTATCGCTAGCTTGGTGTTCAGAGCTGCGTCCACTAGGTGTCCCTGAAGGGCCCTGTCATATGCCTTACCAGACATCATGTGTGTGACTGTGTTTTCAGCAAACACAAGCTCAAGTAAGCATCGAAGTCCTGATCCTGCTATGATGTGTCCGATAGACCCTAGAAACCTCATGAGCATATTGAAGCCATCCAGTCATTGTACAATTGCATGCAAGTTACTTGTCTTTGGCTCGCTCTCTATGATTGTCATAGCTTTCCACAACAGTGACTGATCAAATGTAATAATTGATATTGCATTGTAGCATTTGGCATGGTCACACACAAACACCAACGTGGAATATATATACATGACATATCACCAGGGTTTATGTCTATCAAGGGTAAGAAGAGAACAGATGATTGCCACGGGTGCAGGCCCTTCTGCACTGCCTGCATCATTCTGTACCATGCTGGATTGGAGAGCGTACTGTTAGAGATCTTCCACAGGAGGTCAAAGATGGGAGTCCTATTCTGCTCCTTCTTGTCCTCCAGTAATTCATACTTCATTGAAGCTAATCCACTGCAAGAAGATGTCAGGTGACGGATATCGATGCAACCCACTGCTGCAACATCCCCCATTGTGATTGTTAATATTTGGTTATTTCTAATTTGCTAGTTTTGGCACCATTTTGAATTTAAATTAGGCCTATGTGACGAGCTTTAAAATATCAGAAATATGTTTATCATGTCCAAAACATATAACCTTAAGTGTTTCACATATATTTTTAGCACAATTATTTCTTGATATAGGGGTAATTCTAAAATTTGACAGCCAATTTAGTGGCCATTTTGAATTTGAAATATGTCACCAGTTTAAAATGTTAGAAATGGGTTTATTATGTCCAATAACATAAACCTAAGTGTTTGACATATATTTTTAGCACTATTACTTTCTGATATAGGGCTGATTCAAAAATTATAGTTTTGGCAGGCATTTGGAAGATATTTTTGGTGGCCATTTTGAATTTGAACTATGTGACCAGTTTATAAATGTCAAAAATAAGGGTTTATTATGTCCAATAACATATACCCAAGTGTTTCACATTTATTTTTAACACTATTACCTGCTGATATACTGTAGGCTGATTCTAAAATAAATTATGAGCTTTGGCAGCCATTTTGAGGCCACCTTGAAAAAAAAACAAGGTCCACTACTTTGATTTTCCATGACATTTAGTATATCATTCTATACTATATTTGAAGTAAAAAAAAACACTTGAAAAAAAAAACTATTGCAATTTGTGGTGGGTGGGGTGATATATTTTACTAGATTTCCTGGCCTATACTGTCTGTGCACAATCTCTATGCAGACTTTACAACAGGTTTGTACATGTCGCCTTCAAAATTAGACATATGATAAAAACATCATTTCTATTTAGTTTTCAATGTTCTAAAACAAATAATATATTTGTGATAGTAAATCTGAATATACTATACACACTTCTTAAATTGCTGTACAATACACACTTCTCAAATTTCTATAAAATACACAAATTTCTTTTTGGGCAAAGTCGTAAAACATGTGATTAATATCAAATCATACAGACATCTATATCATATACACAGACATCTATCCAAGTACATTATCTCTCATAATCTCTGAAAAGGATACTCAGCTGAACATGCGTGATTGGTTTTCTGGGCCCTTGGAAGTTGACTTTGGACTGGTAAAAACTGGGAATGATATGTCTGGCAAATCCATCTCGAATATGAACCTGTTAAAATGAAAAAATAACTAAAATGGTAAATACCATCATGGTTCGCATGCCCATGCAAATTGACACCTATATCATATGACCAGGCCAATAATAAAATGGCATCTCACACTAAGTCCTACATGGCATCCCATGTTCCACATGGCATCCCATGTCCCACATGGCATCCCATGTCCCACATGGCATCCCATGTCCCACATGGCATCCCATGTCCCACATGGCATCCCATGTCCCACATGGCATCCCATGTCCCACATGGCATCCCATGTCCCACATGGCATCCCATGTCCCACATGGCATCCCATGTCCCACATGGCATCCCATGTCCCACATAACATCCCATCCCATGGCATTCACCCCAATCCCCAATACAACCTACCTCAGAAATCCTAGACACACTAAGTTCTATCCCCAAATCTCTTCCTCAATTTTAATCAGGATTTGTCATTTGCATTATAAACACTTGGGTTATCTACATGCACCTTCATAGTTTTCAGTTTTATGCAGGCTAAGCATCAGTGTTTGAGTTCTTTTCAGGCAACATTCACATTCCATCCTTTTCCATTCATGCCAAAAGCAATTGTTTTGATTTTCTTTGGTACCCAACCACTAGATTTGTTTTTCTTTAGAGTTCAGAAAATGGATTGTTTGGAAATCCTTTTAGGGCATGAAATCATTGTTCAGCACATTCCACTGGAAAGTTTGAACTAGAAGTCTTGACATCTCATCCAAAAACATCCCCACCCCTCAATTTGTGCCCTTCCCCTGTTGCAATGTCTCAAATTTCAATCACTTCCTTAAGCAGTAAACACAGCATAAACAAAATTTAATCCAAATCCAATCAACAGTTTTGGAGAAATGCTAATGACAACTCACCCTAAAACATCCCCATCCCTCCATTTGTGCCCTTCCCCTGTTCCAATATGTCTCCAATCTTAATCATTTCTTACTTAATAAGCAGTAAACACAACACACACCAAATTTAATCAAAATCTAATTATCAGTTCTAGAAATAATTTGATGGCAAACAAACAAACAAACAAACAGACAAACAAACAAACGGACAAACGCAGGTAACCTCCGTCCAAATTCAACAAGATATCACAACTTACTGTATCATAACATAAACAATATTTCTGACAGTATTTGTTTTCATGTCATGTTTATAATGTCTACTGAAATGGAATATATACCACAAATGTACAAAGACATGGCATTATCTACATCAGGTTAAAAGTATGGATAAAGGAAAAGGTTTTGATATCAATCAATTTTGATGATTTGATAAAGCATCAGAATAAACAAGCCATGTAATTGTGATCCTTTTCAGCGAGACTTATATTGGATAGGATTTATCAATGTGGTTACAATTCCACTTTAATTCAATGACAAGACAGCTTTTGGATATCAAATATAAAAAAGAAATATCCATCAAACTTTTTAATTATGTAAAATAATTGTCATAGTTATCAATAAATTTGGTCTCACCGCAAAAGATGGACAGGGAATTCGAAACTCAAGAATGGATCAACGTGTTGTTTGTAGACAGCTGACATTAAAGCACCCTCAGGGGACATGAAAGACAGGATGGCCTTAAAATCATCACTGTTAGAATGGATGGTTGTGTTGTGCAGGCCCCATCCTGGATGGTTGTTGAACCCAAAGATGTCATCAAGCAGAAACTGGAATACTGAAAATAGTTCCTGATTTCAAAAAAGAGACAAGAAAATTATATTATATTATGAACATACAGCTGCTTGAACCAAAACATACAATGCTGAGTTGATGACTAGGGTGATGTTCAACCCGTCTTACCAAACCCTTCTAAATTTCAGTCTCCATGGAAATATCATGAAAAGATTAGGTCTTATTATCTTTCTCTTATTTTTTTCTTTAACTGTCTGAAGGCTACTACAGTAGCTCTTGAAAAGCATGACCTACTAGATACACAGCTAGAACTGTCAGAAGGACAGTATGCTTGACTATTCAAAGCTAGTATAGAGAATGGACTTATAGAGGGATATACAGAAATAGGGTAGGAGGGGCAAATGATTTTAAATTACTTGAGTTTTAAAAGATGCACTTACATTTTTATTTGCACTACAAGCTTCAAAATATCTTTGAGTTTTCACACATATTTTAAGACAAAAAAAAACTCAAGGTTACTCACCCAGTCACTCGGAAAACATGTAAAACCTTGCAGTCTTTATAACTGCAACACCTGTTTTATTTGTATCAATTAAATAAGAAAGAAAGGAGAGGCCCTGACTTGGAAATGTCAATGAAAGAATGCCATTTCACCCCCTTTCCAACCTGTACCCTCCTCCAGCCCCTACACATTCCCAGAACTACATCCTGGATTGTAATACAACTTCCAATTAAACAAATATGTGTGTCAAGCAAAGTCAAGCAGCACGAAAAATGTACAATAACATTAAAGCAAAATTATGTGAAACAATATTGCTTAACATATGACAAACTAGACATTGAAAACGATACAAATCCCCTCACCGCTAATATTGCATATTCCAGACTGTCCCCCACTTTCCAACCCAATCTGTCCCAAATGTCATCCAACGTCTTTACTCCATGCAGTCACAACTGAAAACCAGATACTGTATGTCATACCACCGCTTGCACGACCCACATGCCATCACAACTGAAATCCAGGTAACATGCCATTCCACCCTGTCCCACATGTCGACCCACCCTGTTCCACATGCCAACCCACCCTGTTCCACATGCCAATCCACCCTGTTCCACATGCCAACCCACCCTGTTCCACATGCCAACCCATCCTGTTCCACTACCAACTCACCCTGTTCTACATACCAATCCACCCTGTCTAACATGCCAACATACCTGACCAACATCCCAACGCACCCTGCCATACATACAAATCCACCCTGTCCCATATAACCTCATCCTAATTCCTTCAGCTACTTTATCATCATATCATCTTCTACCTCACATTCTGTTTATTGTCTATATTTCTCAAACCCCTAATTTACCATTCTTTAGAAGTGAGAAAACCTTTTATTTGCTTCTTCATTCATGGCAAGACATGTCAGGAATGTCAATATCATCACAAAACTCGAAATATGGAGTTAGTAAGTCATAAGCCATATAATTTTGATCTCAGGTCAAACATATTGCAGTATATGCACACTATACCTCACCATTAAGTGTGAAGAATGCTCTTCACACATACTGTATGATCATTTGTTTAAGCAAAATCATCAAACCCACTTTAATTCAAGAGATACCATAAATACAAATATTTTCATTGCTGTGCAAATAGGCTAATTATTATGCACACACAATCCCAAAATCATGCTAAACTGAGCAGTACCAATGCCCTCTACCACTGAAGCAAATAGCAAGTTATTATCTCAGGTTAAATATTTTGTACTCAAGTAAATTGTTATGCAAATAACCTACCTAATATGCACACTACACCTCACTATTCAGTGGAGACGATGCTCTTCACATATATGACCATTTGTGTAAAACAAAATCCCCACTCCCACATTATTTAAGAGATACTGTACATGTATCATAGATACAAATTTTTTCATTGTTATGCAAATAAGCTAATTAGTATGCACACACAACCCCAAACCATGCTCATTTGAACAGTACCCATGTCCTCTATCCCTGTAACAAGTACCAAGTTCTTATCTAAAGGTTAAATATTTTATGTAAAAGTCTATTGTTATGCAAATAACCTAATTAATATGCACATTACACCTCACCATTAAGTGTAGACAATGGTTTTCACATATATGATCATTTTGCAAACAAAATCCCCACTTCCACTTTAATTTGAGAGATATCATATTTTCATTGTTATGCAAATAAGCTAATTAGTATGCACACACAATTCCCCCCCCCCCTCCTCATGCTCATTTAAACAGACCCATGTCCTCTACCCCTATGCTAAGTCACATGAATGTACACATTCATAAGTTATGAACACTTTAACCAAAAAATTTTAACCAAAAACTTTAACCACAACTAATCAAAACTTTATAACCTGACAAATATTTTCATTGTTATGTAAATAAGCTAATTAGTATGCACACACAACCCTCCAATCATGCTCATTTGATCAGTACCCATGTCCTCTACCCCTATGCTAAATCACATGAATGTACACCATTCATAACTTAAGTTATAAAAACTTTATTTAAAACTTTAACCAAACCTTTCTTTACCGGACGCCAATGCCGATGCCAGGGGTAGTAGAATAGCTCGACTATTCTTTGAATAGTCGAGCTAAAAACTTAAGAGAAGGCAAAAATTCTTTTGAAAAAAAGTTACAAAAACCAAGATAATTTCAAAAGTTGGTAAAAGTCAAGGGCGTCTTCTTGTAATGTTTGGAATACATTAAAGACATTTGGAGGGAAAAAAAAAGACTTGTGATGACACACTTCTACAAAGCACTTTACATTTGTCACCTTCAGCATTTGTATAACATGAAATATTTTGTTCAACGTCGCATCATTATTACTGATGCCAACAAAGTTGGACTGAAGTTAAGTTTTTGCCTGTATTTATTTGTCTGTTTGTTTGTTGTAAACAGATCTCAAGAACTAATGATTGGATTTTGATTATATTTTGTTTGGTATGACACTTTTTGTACTGCTTACAGAAGAAGTGATGAAAATATGGGACATACTGGGGCAGAAATGGATGTGGTACATGTATGTTTCACGGTGAATTATCTGTCATCAACATTTCTCAAGAACTGATGATTGGGCTTTGATTAAATTTGGTATACAGTTTGATTATGCTTATTAAGGAAAGAATGTTTCAGGGTGAGATTTGTGAAGACTAAAAGTTGAAACTTTAAAATTAAATGTGTTGAACAATGAGTTAATGTTTTGAAATAAAAACCCAAGAATCAATTTGATGTAGTTGAATGTAAGTGGTTTCTGCTATCATAGAAGATCAAAACAACTGGTTTTGGCATGAACAGAAAATAATGGAATGTGATTCTTGCCTGAAAGGAATTCAAACAATGAAGGCATGGCCTGAATGAAATTTAAAACAAGTGTTAAAGAAAAAAACTTTTAAAAGTGTTTAGAATGCAAATGGTAATACAGGTCAAACATGAGAAAGAGATTCTTTGATAACTTGCCGAGTTCTGAGGTAGATTATATTGGCCCTGGGGATGGGAAATGAACACTAACTCTCTTTATTTGAGTTGGGCCTTATTCTTTATTCCTTTTGAGGCAACAGATCCAACAGATACCTCAAAATTGTGTCCATTTGTCCATAAACCATGACCTTTTATCTACATCAGTATAGCTTACTAACTATAATTGCAAGTATACCAAACCATCATACTCCTTCCCTTCTAAACTATTTCTGATGCACAAACAATGTTTGTACAACCTTTCATTTCAATCTATGTTTTTGAGAAATCCTCATATCCCATAATCCCCCTTCACTATCTCCAATACCACTTCACTGTTACAAATACATTCTTATCACAAGAAATATCCTTTTACTACATTTCATCAAAATCCTACTGTTTTGTAAAATTTTCAAATTAACCAACCAACCAAACCAACCGTTCCTGGTAGAGGGATTCAAAAAAAGGATTCGGCACAAAGAAATCAGTTACCAAAGGAGAAATCTGTTAATTTATTTAGAATTGCATTCTCTCTTTTAGCACGTGTGTACGTGGAGTATCTTTAAACAAATAACAATTAGATGTGCTACTGACTATCCATCTGGAAATCAAGTTGCAGGTGCAGTTCTGGACAGACACCTCCTGAAAACTGAAAATGTTGTAATATTTTTCTTGCTTAACAACAGGAATTTGATATTTTGTATTAGTCAAGTTCTACAGTATGTGGCAATTCATACCAAGGACAACAGGTCTTGTCCCCTAAGCATGTTTTATTTTAAAATTCCTTTTAACTTTGTATGTTATTTTTTTTATGCCTCTTTGAAATCTATGGTACCTTAAGAATTTAAACAACCAGAACCAAAAGGTTTTGTGGTTCTGCTGCTTTTATTTTTTTGCTTTTTTCGAAAGCTGATTGATACGCAAAATTCGTATTAACTGTCATGTCATTGCATAGGCCTATCATGAAATATTTGTTCCATGATATTTATTCATAAGCCACACCAACCATGCAGATCAATAAAAATGTTGAGAACATTAGCATTTGTACAATAACTAACAACATTATCATAAGAAGCATGATGCAAAAACGGTTGCTTGTTTATTCTATTTCAAGAATTTGTCAGTTTTGTGGGGGTGGTGGTGTTAGTTTGGGCTTTTTATGGGGTGACTAACCCTTCTTAGCCCGTAATCTTGTTATGTTATGTTCAGCCCCACCTACTCATTAATATTCATGACATCACTACCACAACATTAGAACATATGTACAGACCATGACCCTTGATATAGCATAAATCTGATATATCGTTCATGAGATGCAGTATGATGTTTACTTTACATTTAGGACATTCACATTAAGCCATGCATATCAATGAAGTGTGTTGATAACATAAGCATGTACAAAATAACCAACAAAATGATTTGCCCAATATGACACAAAACGTTCATACAGTTGCTCATTTATCACTTTTTCAAATTTTTTACTTTAAGCCGCCCGCTAACTTCTTAATATGCATAAAATCACCACCAAAAACAATTGGCCACATCTATAAACCATGGGTTATCTGTGTACCAAATATGACATGAATCCAGTTGACCGTTCTTGAGATACCATGTTTACATGTACAAGCTCTATTCAGCAAAACAATATTAAGCCCCGCCCACTCAACATTTTTATAATCATGAACATCGACACACCAGCTAACATAATTATCACAAATATGAAACAAAACAGATACATGGTCATTAATATATAAAAATTTTAAAATTTTCACACTCAGCCCCGCCTACTCATTAATATGCATGACATCACCACCAAAAACAATAGGGCATATTTACAGACAACGGGCTATCTGCGTACCGAATATGACATGAATCAAGTTTACCACTCTTGAAATACCATGTTTACAAGTTCTTTTCAGCAAAATCATATTAAGCACTGCCCACTATGCATATTAATGAAATTCAATGTTTTTAGATTATGAACATGGACTCGTCATCTGACATCATAATTACACCAAATATGAAACAAAACAGACATGCGGTTGCTAAAATATGAACATTTCAAGATTTGTGCATTAAGCCCCGCCTACTCATTAATATGCAAGATATAACCATCACAAACAATAGGGCACATCTACAGACCATGGGCTATCTGTGCACCACATAAATCTAGTATATCGTTCTTGAGATATCATGTTTACAAGCTGGCCATGACATACATACATACATACACACACACATACATACAAACATATATACACACTGTGACACAAACAATATATATCAACATACATACACACATCAGAACCAAAAATGTATGTCAGCAAAATTCAGCAAGAGCTGCTGTATAATTGACAATAACATTCACTGAAAAATAACACCATCCCAAATCTTAATATTAATCACTTGAGCATAGGCCTTATTTGATTTGATAACCAAAAGGATAGATGGCTGCAGAGGTACAACCTAAAATTGGTTGACAGTTGCCTTTTCCAACCCTCTGAAAGCTCATTTATGGCTTTAAAGAAGGTCTCTGCTGTATTAGGGTGTTTCAGCTGACGTCATGTTACTTTGTTTACATCACCATTTTTTCAGGTGAGAACGATCGCCTGCTGTACACTTAATTAGACTTACAAATGCTTGCATGTTGTTATAAAAGATAAATTTTGTAAGATAATTATGCCGGAATCTTGCTGTGCCGTTGGTTGCATTAATAAACGTGTGTCCAGGACTAAAAAGACATTTTTCTCGATTTCCATCTGATCCTGATGGACATTCGAAGTGGGATTCTGCTGTACAACACAACGTCTTTTAACCTTCGGTATAGGATTTACAGTGAGCACTTTATGCCAGGTATGTAGGGTTTGTCTGCGTATAACAAACAATCAGATGGTGTTCACGTAAAAGTTACTCTTCGTATACCCGGTGAATAAAAAAAACGTTATGAAAATATGAAGTAAAATCGTCCAATGAGAACAAAAACAATAACATTTGCTGAACTGGTAGGTAGGTTAGCAGTCAGTATGTATGTTGTACGTGTGATGTGACTGAGCTGTGTGAAGACGTGAAATGCAACGACGCTTGCCCAGCAAAATGGCTTCCAGATGAGTTAGAGTCACGTGATGAAATCCCTCCATTATGAAAATGAGGAATTTTTGAGCCATTCTTGTTAGTAGAAAAACCGTGAACTTATCTAACTATTAACTAAATTGTGGTCAGCACTAGTTTTGGTGTTATTTTTATACATTTTCAACTTTATTTTCCATTGTTTGTATGATTACAATGTGCATATTTCAAATGAACTTCTTAAGGACAAAACAATATCAAATTTCTGATGCAAAACTAATAAAACTGCAGAGCATGGTGCATAACCGTTTTTGTGTTAATTTTATGATCCCATTTCTAGTACAGAGTTCTACTCATAGCCACCTTTTGTGTTAACATGAAGGAAAAACCAAAATTGCTCCAGATCAAAAATTAGATTTCTTACATTGAGTTAAAGTTGTAATCAATGGACAAACAACGTGTCCATACATACCACATGAGACACAGTATATATGATCATATAAACTGTCTTATTTTACATATCCTACACCTTTCAATCCAAAGAGTAATAGACTGTGACTCTTAATACCATCCCATCCTCTTTAAAAAAAAATTTAAACACTGTATCTAATACCTCCCTTCAACCTAGTTTCTTATCCTTCCTTTTCATCATGCTACCATTCCCTCACTGCATCCCTTCTGTCAATTCTATTTCTTCTTCACTCTTCCTTCCTACACTTACCATGCCTAAAATCTTATGCTACTATATTCCAGTCCCTAGTATAGAATCATTTTGCAGTCCTCCCCACCTGCTGACTTAAAACTATCTCAACTGATACTACCTGCAGGAAAATACCCACATTTATTATTTGCCTCAATCTAAGACAAATTTGATTACAATTTTAGAGGCATAAAATGGCTTGATGGCAGGGTTGGAAAAATACAAAAAAGTTACTTGCCATTGTCGCCAAACTTAGTGAGGCTTAATTAAATGTGGTGAGTACCACAGTATATCATAATATTTCCACTCGTCATGATTATTTTTTAGCAGGCGAGTGGTTTTTCCAACCCTGCTTGATGAAATGAAATAAAGTGTACCTTGCTTGTAGCTTGGTGGATAAGTGATTGCAGCTCAAAACATCTTGACCTTACTGGCAGAAAACAAACATTTTTCACCTTTTCCTGTAAGGTTAAAGAAAATGTCATTAATCAATACATTGATTATCATTCTTGGCAGAAGAGTCTTGTAAAATAAGAAATAAACAGATGTGCAGCAGGTCATTAAGAAGTTTTCCTAAAAGCATTTAGTTAACATATTCACATTTAAAAACAAAAACAAGTAACATATTTGCTTACATAACAGTTAAAGAAATTGCTTTAAACCAGAGCTTTGTATTCAGTACATGTACAAATAGCTGTGACATATAAGGTGTAAGACTTATACAAACAGTTAGAGGATGTGACATCTCAAGCTGTAAGCCTCTTATAAATAGTCAGTAATCAGTAGCTGTGGCATCTTAAGATGAAAGCCTTTTACAGGCAGTCAGTACTCAATAGCTGTGACATTTTAAGTCTAACATTATTCCAAAGTAGTTCCAAATTTTCAATTTTTTTACTCAAATATGGTGGAAATTTTTTTAAACTTTTTTTTGGTGGGAATAGATTTGAAGTTTCATAACAAGAGGAATGACCATTTGATCTCCCTGACCATTGTTTCCTGTAAGATTCTCGAACACATCCTCTGTAGCTGCATCATGAAACACTTTGACAGACACAACATCTTGAAAGATGTTCAGCATGACTTCAGGAGAAAACGTTCTTGTGAGTCTCAATTGATTCTCACCATGCAAGACCTAGCAAAGAACTTAGACAACAAGGACCAAGTTAATCTCATCCTACTTGATTTCTCCAAAGCTTTCCACAAAGTTCCACATGAAAGATTACTCTAAAAAGCACAGTACTACGAGATAAGAGGACCAACACTTGAATAGCTATGAGATTTCCTGACTGATCACCAACAGCGTGTTCTCCTCTATGGTGAATAATCCATCTCAGCCCCAGTCAAGTCAGGGTACCCCACGGAAGTGTCGTACATGTAGGTCCACTTATGTTCCTCCTGTTCATCAACAACCTCCCGAATACGTCACAAAATTCCCACTGTTCCAAGAACAGTGCTTTTTAAGCAGGTACAGTAAATTTTCAAATATCACTGTTCCAACAAACAGTGTTTTTTTCTCAAACATATAGCATCAACATTTTCAAATATATTGTTTTCTGCTCATAAAACATGTTCTAAGAGTAAAGTCCCTCGCAGGAAATATCTATTACAACAATTATTTTAAGTTTGAAAAATCTTTCTTTTCCAGCAAAGGCCAGCGCAATCGATAGCATTGTGCAGGATCCTGGTAGTCATGAATTCCTGGTATCCCAATCCTGGTATTAAACAATCCCGAAACATAAGGATTCGTAACTACAACCAGGAATTCTAGGAGTGATAAAAAGTGTTGATAAAACCTATTTCCCGTTTTTAAAATAGTAAATAAATGTCAAACTAGAACGGTAAATACTGTCATGGGTCACATACCCATGCAAATTGACACCCATATCATATGACCTGGCCAATTATAAAAATGGCATCTCAAAAGTCCCACATGGCATCCCATGTCTCACATGGCATCCCACCCCATTTCCGACATGACATCCCATCACATCCCTTGTCCCACATGGCATTCCACCATATCTCCCATATCCCCATGTCCCACATGACTTCCATCCATCCCTTGTCTCACATGGCATCCCCATGTCCCCACATGCACATGACATTCCATCCCATCCCTTGTCCCACATGGCATTCCACCATATCTCCCACATGGCATTCCACCATACAGTATGTCTCACATGGCATTCCACCATGTCTCACATGGCATTACACCATATGTCCCACATGTCATCCCACCCTGTTCCACATGAAATCCCAACTCATGTCCCACATTAGTGGCTTCCCACCTGATGTCCCACATGGCATCCCACCTTATGTCCCACATTGGATCCCACCATATGTTCCACATGGTATCCCTCCCAAAGTCCCAATGACATCCTACTTTATGTCCCAAATGGCATCACATCTTATGGCATCTGGCTTCCTACCCTATGTCGCACATATCCTCCTACCTTATGTTACACATGGCATCCTAGCCTATACATCACACTCTGTGTTACTCGTGGCATACCACCCCATGTCCCACATGGCATCCCAACCCATGCCCCACATGATATACCATACCATCCATTATTCCACATGACATCCCATCCCATGGCATTCCACTCTATGTCCCGCATGGCATTCCACCATATATCCTACATGGCATTCCACTGTTCCACATGGCATCCCACCCCATGTCCCACATGGCATCCCACCCCATGTCTCACATGGCATCCCACCCCATGTCCCACATAACATCCCATAGGCTCCATAAGAAATCTCATTCTAGCTATCAGTCCCTGATTGAGCATACTATATATGAAAGTGTCAGCTCATATAATAACTTATATGCAATTACCAATTACCTCACACTCTCTGACTGAGCATACTAAATAAAAAAGTCTGGTCAACTCATATACTGTAGCAACTTTATGCTAATGACCACAATAAAAAGGCAGAGTTTAATAATCATGCCTGATACAACCATTGGTGCACAAATATTTACAAGAATTTTAAGGATTCTAAATCTCCAGTGCTACGAGAGACTCTTAAAAACTCTAAAATATAGGAAAATTATATCATTTTATAGTTATCTTCTAAGGAAATATCAAATGTTTTGTAGACTTTTTAAGGAAACTAGTCTTCAATCTGTCCCAAGTGTCTCTGAAAAACTGTAACATTTTGTAAGGAAATTTTAACCTTCCATAAAGATATCTAAAGAAACTTGAATTTTTTCTAAGAAACTCTGAAGAAACTTTAATATTTTCTGAAAAATTCTCAAAAAACTTTGAGGAAATTTTCAGGAAAAACTGTGGACTGCTGGACAGACGAAATCGCCATTACATAGGTTCTCATTATGCTTCGCATGCTCACCAAAAATCATATTTTTTGTCTTCTTTTCTTAATATTTCATACTAAAAACAACTTATTCTTACCAAATTCAAGTACATTTCAGTATTTGGCAAGCACACAAGTTAGTTATCACTTAGAACTCACAATGTATACATTAATTCTAAGTCTAGGTCCTACATTAGTAAAGGCACTGCTTAAAAATTTGGCCTGCAATTTTAAAGCAACAAATTAACCACATCATTTCACAAGATTAACTTTGCATCATAACATTGAGGTATAAATAGGTCTAAGCTCAATAGTTCATTTCAATAGTTCATTTCATTGTCTACCAACTGTGGTGTAGCGGTTATCATACAAGTCTACAGACCACGAGGCCCTGGGTTCAAGCCTGGGTTGGGTAGACACACCAGTGCACCACAACTAATTATCAAAGGACTGGTTATCAATTGACTTGGTTGTTGATGTTATGTCTGTCCATACGTCGTACCTGTGTTCTCGTTTGGGTCGTATTAAGCGTTTCGTGATCGATACGCAGGCGGCAATCCCGTCATTGTAATTGTGTGTTCACTCGTCGTCGTGTTCATTTTACCTTTCCGCAACATCAAAGAAACAATGCCAGCATTGATTACAGTTACTACTTATATTACAAAGGATTGCCATTATATTCAGATGTGTGTCACTAAGAATACCATGTAACACCAGTGGGAGTAGTTGTTATCTTCTTAGTTTCACCTTATACAGTAGATAAGGTGGAACTGTATACAGTTTTGTGGTTTGGGAAACAAAGAAATATATAACTTTTACTCAACCTGCCCTACTCCAATTAAGGGCCGGTTGAGATGTTCCTGGTTTTAAGCAGAGCCATTTTTAATGTAGGCCCAAGTTCGATGATTCACACAGCATGAAAAATCCCTTTCAGAATGTTTTAAAAAATACCTCTAGTCAAAAATAATTGGTAAGAATGAGAGTTCAATCTTCATTTTGTTACAGCAAATTTGCCTAAAAAATTCCTGAACGAGGACTGTGTAGAACCGCAAATTTAAGTTTTAAAATTTCTGTGATCAATTAAACATGGCGAATTTTGCAAGCTCTGAACATGTGCACATGAATGATCAAGGCCTTAATAATGCAATGTATATACACAACGTGATGTACACTGTATGTTTAGTACACTAAGCAGTGGGACCAGTCATTAGGGTGAGAGCAGTGTGTTGGCCTTGTACAGTAAAAAACAGGTGTGACTAAAATAAGTTTTATTAAGAAAAACTTTTTTGTGACAGGTTGCCAGATTGCAAAATAACAGACTGACTTGCACAGAACATACCGTAATTTGCATACGCCCAGGTCTGTAGCTCTAGTGCAGGTGGGGAATCCCAATTTCTTTCAATGTATATGGATTCCTGGTTTTATCCTCGCGTGATAGGAAATTCAAAATTGTTGAGTATACGTGAGATATGTGCAAGATGGGATTTTCAAGGGTTTGTTCTTTTAACTTTGTGTGTGAACCAAATTGTTTTTGTTTTTGACAAAATATGATTTCCCACCACATGGTCTAATCAAATTTACTGTGTCACTCGTATAACGTCGATAATTGGTCAGAAGAGATTAGAGTTACCCATTGACCCACAGATTATAATTTATACAAAACAGCTAATAACTTTTTTGGAAGCATTTTTTTTCTGCTCAAACATCCCCATGAATTCATTTTTCTCCCTACTGCCTTTAAGTTTTTGTTTGTTTGGGAAATATATTTTCCAGCATGCAGTATGGTCAAATTATCCCCACCCTCCCCACCCCCATGCCATTTGCCAAAGATATAATAATTTGTGCTACATATTAATCATCTTCAAAATAGTTTTTTATGTTCCACTCACATCCACGATACTGTTATTTGCATGTGCACGCAAATATCATGGGTTCCGTTACATATATACTGCGTATACATACAATACGTGTTACAGCCTTACTGAACTTGGCTTAAGAGTTTTGACATGTGCACAGCAACCCTCTGACTGTTATTTATTTGTTTCTCTTTATACAAGTATATCTTATGACAAAAATGGTGTAAATTAAAGTCCAATTGAAAACAAGGAATGTGCTTTTTTTATTGACAAAAATGTTGAAACAGTGAAATTTGATCCGGAACAGTCTTTTTAAAGAAAGCAGTGTTGTGGAACAGTGGTGAAAAATTTAAAATTTGACCCGTATCATCTCATCTACAGTTGGACTATTTGCTGATAACGTAATCGTCGTTTGGATTTTTGTACTAAAATATTGGCTTAATTTTTGGGCCAAATTTATGCCGAGCTCCTGACCGGCTTTCTTCAAATTAAGGTAAACTTAATCGATAATTCATTAGAGGACACAATAAGCTTTCTGTCAGTACAAAATTTGTATGGGCCCGGTGGCATTAGTGAGTATTTTGAAGTTGAAAATGGCTAACATTACAGAGATTAGCAATAGATTTTCGAGGATTTTTATCGCAATCAAGATTTTTATCACAATCAAGAGTAAGTTGGTGTGGTAGCTAGAAAAACATTTATTTTACATCCATCTCATTTACTCTGACTTAGCCCAGGGCATAGCTGTCAATGTGTCATTTAATTTCTTTTAATCTGTGCAGCGTTGAATCCAGATAATAGTTAATCAGAAGCATATTTGAAATGTGGTGTTGTATAATGAAAGACCACTGATTTGTATTTATTTTTATTTTTATCATTGTTTAGGTTACAGTGTGAGCAAGATCTGTGTGGCAATGAGAATACTGTGGCCATAGTAACAAATCAAGCATGAATCTAGGTTCCATATTTACAGGATAAAATTAACAATCAGGTTATTTTCAATGTCAACCTTAGTGTGTTGCCGTGTTAGTATGCTGTATTTTTTAAATTGTCTTGAAATACCGCATTAGACAATGAGGAAATACTTTAAGACCAATATATCTAGACTGCAGATTATCTACTAGTTTAGGCCGTAGCTTGAGGATTTAAATAGGCAATCTGAGTGGTTGTGAAAACTGTTCTTTTTTATGTTTGTGTGTTTTCATTTTTCCAATTGAGTGTTTCATTGATCTTTAATTTCTGTTGAAAACATTATAGTGGCACTATTAATATACATATGTACCTTGCATGGGGTTGTTGTTAATAAAAAGTAAGTTGTTGTGAACATTTTTGTTTATTGTCTGTAAGAGTTGGAGAACAGTACTGCATCTGTATATTCTGTTTATATTTCAAGGGTATATTTATTGTCAGAATCAGAAGTAAATAAAATGTTGAAGAAAAAGTGTCTTCCTCCTCGGAATAGCATTGCCAATTTTTATTGTTGCAAGTTAATGCTATCGTGCAAGCATGAATATATAGAACACCAGTGAAAGTGCACATGTGGTCAAAATTGTAGTATATCATGCTATGCCATACAACTAGCCAATATTTTACATAGGCCTATTTATACAATGCGTATATGATTATTATCTGCTGTTATGTTTTAGGATATTTTGTGAATTACGTGATTTTCTAGGTAATTCTTATTTTGAGTGTTTCAGTTTAGAGGTCATTCTCACACTAGGAGTTGGTGTTTTTCTGACCCAGGTCCATAAAAAAAAAAAATATAAAAAAAAATTTATGTTTGAATCCGTTTAATATTAATTGGCATTCATTAAATAGCTATCATCTGGCTATCATAGTATAATCAAAATAATCTCAAGTTATATTAAAATTTTGTTAGAGGAGGCAAGAGTCTAATCCATATTTCACTCATGAAAATTAACACAAGGCCTACAAAGCAACAATGTGTTTTACAAGTTGGAAGAAAGTACATGAAATCAGGGATTTGTTATTGGGATAACAAATTTCTGGTGAAACGGTATTTTAGCAGTATGAGCAAATATTAATGTATTTAACCCTATGAATTATAGCAAAAGAATAGTGAAAATACTACTGCGTTGGCTGAATTTGAGAAAATCAGTATTGACAGATTAATACCACATTAATACATACACCAGGGTTCTAATTATCAACACCTTGCATATACTGAGTACGTATATACAGCTGCCTCAAGAACCTCTGTCACCACCTAAATTTCAATCATTTTATTCTAAATTTGATATGTAAATAAGATTCCTAATTTAATCTGAAATATATATTGTTTGTTTTTTGAAAGAAACTATCAAGTTATTGAGGGATTACAAAGGGTAACTTTGTGGCTATTTCGAGAAACGCCATTTCATGAGTACATGCAAGATTATGATACCGATGTAAACAACACCACGTGACTGCACATTGTCCAATCATGATATGGATTGTACAATATTAGTGAAATCAGCATTGTTCCTCTGGAAATCAGTGCAAAGCTTGCAAGCTCCTGACCGGCTTCCTCTGATTTTCATACTTATTTTCATAGATTTAGATAGAAAAGGAATTTTTCTATCACATATGTAAAGATCATGTGGGCCTAACACTGGAAATGTATTTCGTGACCACGTTTTTTGACAGCCGTTTTTTCCTAATTTTTAATCCTTATAAATATCCTTCAATTTCCATTATTTTTTGCTCGAATTATTTCTTAAAATGTTAATAAATAGTATTTTTAACCCTTTATTTACCTAAATTTCATGTATTGATACCGATTTCTACCATAACAAAGCTGTTAATAACCTTCGATAAACAGCATGTTTCAGCTCATTATATATTCATCAAACCAAGAGGACGGAATACGCACAGAAGAGAATAAACACCTTTTCACGCTGGCTGGGAACTGACTGAATGCTACATTCATCTTACGCGCAATCTGGAACATACAGGAAGAAAGGATGGGGCGTGATTGTGAAGAATACAGGGAGGAAGGAGGAGGGGAGTGGTTATCACAATTGTACTGGTAGTGCTTTGGAGAAGCCATTGAAAACCCAATATACAACTGATATATGAGTATATGGTATTGTGGATCCATTATATACATGTAGCTGGATGAGATCCTTTCTTACAAATAGGTCACAATGTGTTTTAGTAAATGGTTGTACTTCTCATTCAGTGACAGTGACCAGTGGTATACCACAAGGTAGTGTTTTGGGTCCAATACTATTCATATAAATGATCTCCCTGACACTGTGAGTTCTTCAATTTACCTCTTTGCAGATGACACTAAGATTTATAGGCCCATGAGGTCAGCTCAAGACCATCATATCTTGCAAGCTGAACTGGACTCCTTGGCAAATTGGTCTTCTAAATGGCTATTGAAATTTCACCCAGACAAGTGCAAGGTCCTTGAAATTGCACGTTGTTCTCCTTCAAGTGATTTACGCTTCACCATGTTGAATCACAATCTGAATTTGTAACTAATGAGAAGGATCTGGGAGTAACTTTAGACTCCAAGCTTACTTTTGAAGCTCACATCAACGAGAAAGTCAACAAGGCAAATATGATACTTGGACTCATCCGTAGATCATTCACATATCTTGACAAAACCTCTCTAGTCCAACTCTACAAGGTCTTTGTAAGACCTCATCTGGAATTTTCAAACTGTGTCTGGCACCCAACAAAGAAAAAACACATTGAGTTGATCGAAAATGTTCAAAGAAGAACCACCAAACTTATTCCACATTTGTGTAATCTGCCATATCCTGACAGGCTTAATAATCTGAATCTACCAACATTAACTTACAGAAGAGCAAGAGGTGATATGATTGAAGTACAGTATATAAGATGGTCTCACATATATATGATTCAAGGGTTGCAAGTTTATTACTTATTCATAATAATACTAGGACAAGAGGTTCTAAAGACAGGAAAATTCTTCAATCACATTCAGTCACCAGCATTCGACATAATTTTTTTCTCCAATCAGATTTGCAAATTATAGAATAATTTACCAAAGGAGGTTGTGGAAGCATGAAATCTAAAATTGTTTAAGAACAGGCTGGATAAGCACTGGTATAATCGGGCTATTCGCATTCACTTAAAAGCCGAGAGTCACTAATTACTTGACACTTCTAGGTCTGGAATCTCAGGCTACTAGCCTTTCGTCCAGGAAACATCATAGGTAGGGCTGGTAAGATAACATCTCCTTCTGTATGCCCTACATGCTACGCACTACATGCAATACAGAGTGAGACTCCGTCCTGTCTGTTTTAACGTGGAAATTGCCTCAGTCCAAAAATCGCAACTACACTGTCTATTTACATCATCTGTTACACTATAACTAATGTACTTACGGCACATACAAATATATAGTTAACTTCTCCTGTTAATCTTATAAGTAATTCACACATGCTGGTATTCATAAAATGATTGAAAATGGGTAAAAATGTAAGCCGATATTGTTCACTCCTTTCAGTTCAACCGTACGCTCTATGAACCTTTTTTTTTTTACAGGATGCACAACAGCGATAGGCGTACTAATAAATATGACGCCAGCGAGCTGGACACACGCATTCAACATTTATGCTACGCTGGCATGGCCGAGGTTCGATAGAATTTGAAATAATTAGGTACATTCACTTCGGCGCACACGATTGTGAGAAGGTAACAACTGAGGTAGGTGAAAGTTTTTTTCCTTTTACGGCTTTTAGTACATAGTTATTGAATGTATTTTTATGTGCCCAAGCTTTTAAGATTAAGAGTTACATACTAGAAGCTTTTTTAGTTATGTAGCTTAACTTTTTCAGTTAAAATGAATGAGGTAAAAAAGTACAAATTTCTTGGAAAATGTTCGCAAAAGAGGAGTGCGTCGCAAATATTCTGCGACGCAACTATGATAAGTCAATGTAGCTGTTTCCACCGTTATATGCATAGGATGATGTTTGACCCAGTATTCGCAGTCATGTAATGCCTATAGCGTATACTACGGTCAGATATTTATCTGACTAAAGTAGGATATGAGTACCACTAATTTTTGATGACTGGCTGAGGGGAGACAAAGTTTTTATAAAAAATATCCCATTGGCTGTAATGATAAAGTTTCCCCTCCAACTTGGCAAAACGGTACTGAGCCCGTACACGGTAACATCGCCTCTGACCATGAGAACAGGCTAAACTTCAATCAATTATTCTTTTAAACTGCACAATCAGTTTATGAAGCATTTTATTAGTGAAAATGGGATTCAATTAACAATTGGTAATCGTATAAATTTTGTCAGATTTTGCCAATGTGGGTAACATTACGGGTGGTTGAATTTCGTAGGTAGTTGAATTCAGGTCACTCACAATAGTATACAGAGTAGGCCTATGAAGATTAGTACTGACACTACAGACCTAAAGCATACAACGTTCAGCATATCAGTTGTGCGACAAATCATTTAGAGTTAAATTGATTCACTCATGTTGGTGTGAATTAACAATTCTTAGATTTTGTAGGATTTTTCCAATACCTTCAAAGTAAGCTGGTTTCCACTTGAAGATTCATGAATGCCAGCACTGGTTCGAGAAAAGTTCAAGACACTTGAAGTTGAGCCTGGACTTCGAAAATTCAGCGCCATCGTGAAATTCAAATACACACATGCAGCCGTGTAATCACAGGCTATACAATTTATGATAAAATTTGTGCCTTCGCCAAATACACACGGCAGCCTTGTATATAACAAGTTGTGTCTTTTAGTGGCGGCGCCAGGCCCACTACAATCTTGTCTCACTTGACAAAGGTTACCTAATCCCATCCAAGATAACTAATACAAGAAATACTCATAATCTCAATTTCCAAGTTCCCTATGTTAAAAAGACTGTTTAATATTGCTTCTTCCCCGCACACTAAAAGATTGGAATACTTTGCCTTCAGAGTCAGACATTCAATTAACATAACACTCGTATTGTTAAGTAACATTTGTTTTATTTTAATTTTATTTCCCATACTTTTGTTACGCTCGGTTGGCATTTATGTCCTCTTGAAGGATTTTACCGACTCAACCTATTTCAGATTCAGAAACTGTGATAGACAAATTAGTTCCCAAAAAAATTTTAAGATTTTGAGTCATGCAACCCATCTGTTGGCAACACTTAAAAAGATGAAGAGATAATGCAAGGAATCCAGGCCACCAGCGTGGGCCGGGGCAGCGGGTGTTGGAGATTGGTATGCCCCAAAATGTCTGAATGTTAAGGGCCACGCCGGAATTTCAAAGTACAGAAATACGTGAAAACTGATGAGTTATAGTAGGAGATGCTCAAAGGTGGTTGGGGGAATTAAGTGCTTGGGGAAATTCCGCCTCTTATGTCGTTCGGGAGAGAAGATTCATTCGGGAAGGGAATCTGGGAGAACTAATCGATTGTTTGCTTTTCAGTCTCATTTAAAGTTTTATAAAGAAAAGTACTTTGCAAATTGTATCCAAGTTACAGCGAGTCTGGAGATAAGAACGGTGCTGCAATAGAACTTCAAGTCAAAGGGTGATCACGTTTCAGAGAGTATAAACATACACTTAATCTTAATATAGCAGTATTCATATCCCCTACTCTCAGAGGCGGCGGAAGATGTTTGAAAGTGAGGGCCACAGGATCTGAGGGCACTTTCCAACTATCAACAATATAGCTTTATATGGTCAATCCCTTCCCCATCCCACGGAGAATTTATTACAAAATGTATAGGTTCGAACATTACTGATTACCCACTTTCTCTCATTTTATATTACAGCTTAAAAAATTAAAGATATTGTGGTCCAAAATATAACAATTTTATTTTAGGGAAAATATAACAATTTTAAATAAATCTATGAAATCTACAATTGCTGAATTGGAAAATATATATATCATAAGCCTTGAAATCAGAAGGATTTAGACTTATAGATCATCATTTGCCATTGTATGATTCATGAATCGGAATAATTATGTCTAAAATATTGTGAAAAGCAAACGGTTTCTTAAGGCCATCATTTTTTGATGCTTTAAAATATGTGACTATTTTTAGTATAAATTAAATCAGATGGCCCAAATTCATACCCAGTCTTCAGCGATTCAGTAGCAAGTGTTCCCATTGTATGGTTTTGGGGGTTTTTTTTTTGCTTCTTTCTAATACCCAAATTAAAGGCGCTCTGCGAGCGAAATTTAGGGTATTTTGCTTGATGCTTGTATTACTTTCTTTAATCTGTCAATGAAAAGATCAATTATAATAAGACAACTTTAACATATCTAAATATTTTAAATAACACTTTTTCAATATCTGTCAGTCTTTAAAGGGGCACCTTTTGGGCCACAACTTTTTTCTACAAACAAATTCAAAACAGTGTATGCGCGCGAAGCATATGAAATTTCACATTTTTAGTCTTGTAATCAAAAATCAGATGAATTTGAAGAAAAAAGGTTTTTACTGTTTGAAAGGGCATGTTCTTTTACTAAAAGGCACTTGTCCTCTTTGAAAGGGCATTTTTCTTCTGAAAAGGGGCATTTAATCCTTAAAAAAAAGGGCACTTTTTAAACTTTTGAGAAAAGTGGGGGGGACACGTGCCCCCTGTGTCTCCGGTTCCACCGCCTATACCTACCCTCCAATACCATGTCACCATGCATAATCTAAAGGCTCGGTTTAGCTTTCTAGCTACGTACAATTTGGGATATCGACTCTCCGATTTGGGATACAAACACAAAATCGATTTTGAATAAAAACTTCTTCGATTTGGGATAAATTTCTTCGATTTTGGATTTTAAATCTAATTTTTGAATAAACATGTTCAATCTTAAAGTTCAAAATTAAGCAGTTTTTGTTTTGCTTGGTTGCTCAAGATGGATACACCCTTTGCTCCGGTGTGGTCTGAAAGGGCCACTGAAGTACATTTTGGGTTTGCGTTAAGGCGTTCCCCGTAAAATTTCTGGGATGTAAGGTCATTCGGGGAATGGAAAATATGTCCCTGAACTATGGCCAGTGTGCCAAGTGTTGAAATTATCATTCGAATATTTCCCATGTTACATTATATATTGGTGTGTTCGAGATCTGGAGCTACATGTCAGTGACACCTGCACTGCGGGGACAACGGGAGAGATCACCTGTAATTCATTACATGGAGCAGCGGGCCCTCTTTTTTAGTTTCAACCCCTTTCCTTCTATAGTCCTTCTAACTGGCAGCTACAACTTTGCTTCATAACAGTACGCGAACGTTAGTTCGTTTCCTAGAAAGGATATCAACCAATTTAAAAAAAAGTGCACCTTCATAGCTTTGATTTGCGGCCATGCCAAACATGCTTATGTGCGCTATCCGTGCTACCATTTTCGTCCGTGCTCCCTTTTAATCTAGCAAGCCATCCATGAACTCTTAATATCCATGTGCCCTCGTTAATCGCTCTGCCTTACCGTCCATAAATCCTTGTTGTCCATGCTCCATTGGGACCCACAAATGTTCCCTCACCAGCCGTGCCTCATTTCTCCTTGTTGTGGCGCTTTTAAGTTAAAATATGGTGTATATGTGTATACATGCATCATATTCTGGGCCAAATCCAAACAAACCCTTTTTTTTTAAGAGGTTTTCAAATTTTTAAAAATTTGAAAAACCTCTTCATCAAAACTGTTTTGCATAATTTTGTATTTGCTCCTACCCACCGACACTTCATGTGTTTTAATAAAAAGCTCATGCTTCATCTAGAGATTATAACAATATGCTGTGCATGCATCAACTTTTCTTTTATGAAAAATCCAGAGGCGATGTTCATGTTTGATTTTCGTTTTTCAAAGTACCTCCATTTTTCAAACCCTTCCGATTTCTTTGTAATGTCTGAATGTGCACCAAATTTTCAACACTTCCACAGCAATAGACGTCTCATCAGACATGTTAATTTAATATTGGGGCTGTATCATTTTTCGTCGATGGGTTTGGGGATTGTACATTTTCAAGATGTAATCATAAAACAAACTACATTTGATCTACAGAGCCCTGTACATTATGAGGAAAGGGGATAAATCCCCACAACCGCCGCTTACATTAGTCCTACCTTCTAAGCTCTTCTTTTGATTAACGTTATTGTGTCTCGTGCCTTATCTTACTATTCGGCAAGAACATGTTATTTCCAATTTACAAAAATTGGTCAAATTTTGGGCGGCTCGCCAAATAAACAATGGAGGAAATCCCTGCCCCACGATTTGTTAATCAGGGACGGCGGAGCGTTCAAAATAGTATGGAGGGAGCTATTAAGATCAGGTGACATGTAGTAACAAAGTGAGGGATGGAGGAGGGGGGGGGGGGGGTCTAATTAAAAAGAGTCAAAAAGTATAAAAAGAAATCTTATATTTCCATCCCTTATGATGTTGGCTGTCAGGCAGTGTGGTGTGGATATGGATACTTCTAGTAATCCTGACAAACATGGACGGCGGAAGTAGGGGAACCGTGACAGCTTGAAAACCCCTTTTTTTCTCTTTCAGAAATATAATCAAACTGCCCTTCCAATAGATTAACGTATGCAGTTTATTATTGACCTACATTATATAATTTGCCCGTACTAATAATCATGGGCCGTATTTGCCAATAACGAAGTGGTAGAAAAGTCAAAAGTGTGTGCGTTCAGATAAGAGAGATGGGGTGAAGGAGGGGGGGGGATCTCACACAATTACGCTAAGATGCAAAAATTACAAAACTTAACAATAAAAGTTGGGAGGAAGTTTCCCTTTGCACCCCCCCCCTCCTCCCCCCTCAAATAATACTTAAAGGGTTTCGGTATTCCTTCGCGACTGTGCTTCCTGATTAAGGCTATCAGAACATGCCTGTCGATCTTTCTCCCGATCCTCTTTCCCGATCCTCGCTGATCATTGGTCCCCTCCCTCTCACCATGCAGCCATAGGCGTAGGAAAGAGAGAACCGTCGGATCATTGGCTTGGCAGCCCGGTACTTAAAACGTGGGGACCAAAACCAAGAGTAGGCCCTAAATTTTGACACTGACAAATTCTTTTTACTTTGCTGTTTTTGTACCTGTTCAGTATCACCATCATCTTTTCAGATGAAAATGAAATCAGATCAACTTTACTGTTTTTCATTATGCCAATGTGCGTGGTCCCAGGTCCAGAGGCCCGCTTAAGGGCCCCTGGTAGTGTCCAGGGGGCAAAGCCCTGGATGGTATGCGATTTTAGTCATTATGATAACCTAAAAGTGGAGGTGCGTGTGTAACTGGAAGTCCGTAGGAGTGGTGCTACAGCATTCAAAGGATTACATAATTTTAGGAAGTTTTTCGTGCCACACATCTTATTACTATGCTTTCTGTGAATATAGTATACTTGCTGCTAGGAACTAGATCTATATACCAGGGCATATATTTCATAGCCTTGGTCACTAACATATAGGTACAATCACGGGAGGGGGGGGGGAGGTTCAGGGGCAGATAGTCCAGGGACTCGCTTTGTGAGTCAAGGAGTGAGGTCAGGGGCCCGATTTGGGGGTGGAGGATTAGGGTTAAAGCCACCGGAAGCCCTGCGGTTAGTCATTTTGAGGGCCTAAAAGTGGATGAAATTTGACATAATTTAAGATACAGTACCTGTACATGTTTATGAGCCTGGGTACAAGAATTTGGTCAATTTGGAAAAGAAGCATATAAAAAACGTTTTAATAATTTTGAGTTTGATATTTTCGAGGTATCCGTGCATGCTTTTGTCAGTTTGTAAACTTATCTTTACATCTGAAGTAACTGAACGTTCCTGGGATTGGTCCTATATACTGGCATGCTACGGATTGTATTATTTTAAGAAAGAATTAATGTTTTTAGTACCGTAAATTAAGTCTTATATCTCTAAATATAATATATTGTAGCCAGATGTAGGCTAATATTATAGCAGAGCTATTAAACTGAGCACCTGTAAAAACATAACATTGAAATTTTGTTGAACGAAAAAAGGGCACCTACCCCCTCCACCCTCCCCCTGGTGACGTCTATGCTCAAATATGTTGGAAGCTATTATCTAATACACAGCATATTTGAAGGAAAATAAATTATGTCGAGCATTTGTTAAAAAAGGACAAAAATTAGGTGTTTATCTGATTGACTGCAATGATAACTGACTGTTTGTTTTCCTCTTTGACTGAAGTTTGAGGTCGTCAAAAAAACATTGTTACGTCGCCATGCAACACAACTTTCCCAAATGTCCGACCTCTAGCATCACATTACTATGAATCATGTTCCAGTTTTACATTTCGCAACGAATTCGAGACCTGTGTTACTTGCTCTACGAATGTGTTGATTAATTCCCAAATAATTCAAAGTTTGAAGAAATACTGAATCTGCCGGACTTAATTTCCTCATTTGAAAAGATTTCATGAGCTTCTAAAACAGAGAGTAGCAACCATGAATCATTCGCCGTTTGCGAATTGTTCCATCAGATAATAGCTTCCAATAAATCATTTCCCGTTTGCAAACCGGATCGGAAACGCTCGCAAAACTTTGTAAAGGTCACACAATTTTGCATTCTGCGCAGCTGCAAGCCATCCAAATGGTTTGCAGCTGCGCAGAATGTAAAATTGAGCGACCGTTTGGGTGAGTTCCGGTTTCTTAGGACAATTCACAGACGGCAAATGAATGAATAGATGAGCGTAGGCTAGGCCTACAATACATCGTAAGCACCAGTGGCGTAGCCAGGAGAGGTTGGTGAGGAGGGGGGGGGGACCTCGAGGGGGGGGGGAGGGACCTGGAATGGATTGAACCGACAAGATAACTAGTGGTGTAGTTGAGGTGACACCGAAGGTGTGACTTTGAGCGCAAAGCGCTCGACTTGTCGGCGTGGGGTCCAGGGGCGAAGCAAAATTGACATTTCAGGGCAAAAACGTACGGTACGTCACAACGCATAGTAAGAAGTTGTATTATGAAGTCAAAATTCATGTCAAAGAGCTATGATACATTATATACAAAACACAAAACCATGAAAATGCAGAATGTGTAAATATAATGTTTTATTGTTTACGTTTTGACATGGTTATAAGTTTATCGTCACTCTTTGAAAAATATGGATTGTTTAAAAGAAAGGTTTTCAATAATTTACTACAAATTTAATTTACAACTGTAAATGTTGTCAAATTTTAAAATGAGCCTGGTCTGTATCACGTGCCCGACACCCCTTCTCCCCTCCTCTCCCCCTCTCTGTGTGTCTTAGTTCATGTATTCAAATACAAAATCGCATAAATGTTTAATACATTATTACCGAAGAACCTCCTTTTTCTGAGAAAGTGCCCGTTTGAAATCTAAAAACATAAATGCATAATAAGCACTTGGAATGTCAAAGGCTTGTTGAAGTACCCAAACAGTTCAGACCATTTGACGAATCTATACTCTCGGGGGTAAAAAACCTAATGTTGAACGTCGCATTTCCATTTCTAGCTCGACTATTCGAAGAATAGTAGAGCAATTTTACTACCACGGCGTCGGCGTCTGCGTCGGCGTCGGCCCGTCGGGAAAAGTTTTCATAACTTAAGTTATGAATAGTGTACATTCATGTGACTTGGCATAGGGGTAGAAGACATGGGTACTGATCAAATGAGCATGATTGGAGGGTTGTGTGTGCATACTAATTAGCTTATTTGCATAACATTGAAAACATTTGTCAGGTTGAAGTTTTTAGTTAAAGCTGTTGACTAAAGTTTTTATAACTTACGAATGGTGTACATGGTACTGTTAAAATAGCATAATGGGGAAGGGGGGGGGGGGGGGTCGTGTGTGCACACTAATTAGCTTATTTGCATAACAATGAAAACATTTGTCAGCTTAAAGTTTTAGCATAAAGTTTTCATAACTTTAGTTATGAATGGTGTACATTCATGTAACTTGGCATAGGGCACTGCTCAAGTGAGCATGATTAGGGCTGTGTGTGCATGTTAATCAGCATATTTGCATAACAATGAAGATATTTGTATCTATGATGTCTCTTAAATTAAAGTGGATGTGGGGATTTTGTTTGCACAAATGATCATATATGTGAAGAGCATTGTCTACACTTAATGTTGAGGTGAAGTGTGCATATTAATTAGGTTATTTGCATGACAATAGACTTTCGTACAAAATGTTTAACATTCATGAGCGCATAACTTACGTTATGAATGATGTACATTCATGTAACTTGACACAGGGGTAGAAGACATGGGTATTGTTCAAATTAGCATGCTTGGGGATTGTGTGTGCATTATTAGCCTATTTGCACAGCAATTAAAAAAATTCGTTTATGTGGTATCTCTTGAATTAAAGTGAGTATGACGATTTTGCTTAAACAAATAATCATACAGTATATGTGAAGAGCATTGTTCACACTTAATGCTAAGGTATAGCGTGCATTTGCCGGCTGCAATATGTTTGACCTGAGATCAAAAATATATGGCTTATGACTTACTAACTTCACATTTCTAGTTTTGTTATGATATTGACATTCCTGACATGAATAGCAATCAAAATGTTTGTCTTGCCATGGAGAAAGAAGAAAATAAAAGTTTCCTCGCTTCTAAAGAATGTTAGATTAGGGGTTTGGGAAATATGAACAATGCGCACAATGTGGGGTAGAAGATGACATGATGATAAAGTAGCTGAAGGAATTAGGATGAGGTCATGTGGGACAGGGTGGAATTGCCAGGGCAGTGTGAGGTGGGATGTTGGTCAGGATGTATTGGCATGTTGGTCTGGATGTATTGGCATGTAGAACAGGGTGGGTTGGCATGTGGAACAGGATGTGTTGGCATGTGGAACAGGATGGGTTGGCATGTGGAAGAGGGTGGGTCGACATGTGGGACAGGGCGGAATGGCATGTGGTGGGATGTCATCTGGATTTCAATTGTGATGGCATGTAGGTCATGCAAGTGGTGGAATGACATACAGTATATGTTGTTTATCTGTTTAAGTTTTGTTTATTTACGGAAAGCATCTCATTTTTTTCTTCATGTTATGTTATCGGTCTTCCAGTTCTACGAATTTTACATTGTGCAAAACGCACACACACTTGACCGTCCGATTTATATTTAGCATTTGGCTTAACTTCACTTCTGTGTTTGTGGAGAAAATCGTTATTTTGGCTTTTCTTAGGAATGCTTATAATAATATATAGTAAAACTGAGCTACTCAGCTTTCGATCAAATTGTGAACTCAAAATAAATTCAAGCAAAGATACTTTAAAATGTTTAAAGGAAAATGGTTTACTACGTTGTCGTGGAAAACGTAGAAGTGGTTGTTCAAAGTTTAAGACTGCTGCTCAGGTATCTACCTTCTGTGACTATTCATTCAAACTGTTGCTAAAGCGAAACACAAGCATATTCTACCTCTAATTTCTAACAGATCTTACAAACGGGATTTCAGAACAGGAATATGCGCGAACAATTTAGCAAAAATTCCCGTATCATAAACACACCAATATGGCCATCAAAATCACTGCAATTTGTTAGTCAATTCATGTTCAGTGAGAAATAAATGCGTACATGTAGGTGTCCTAGATCTATGTTATTGAAAATAAAATTCATGTGTAGGCTATATCACTGAAACTTGGACAAAGGATTTTGACGATACTGTTAGATGCGCTTTCAGTGGATATAAGTTCTGGTAGGAGCGGGGAAGGAAGTGGCATTTTTGTATCGTTAATTTTTTTATGTTCGTATGGTTGCTTCCGCAGAAAAAGACTCTTTTGAGTTTTCGAATGCTAAAATGTGACAATCACAACATTACACTTTGCATTCTTTATCGACCTCCAAACTCATCATTTTCAATGTTTTATGAGGAAATCAGTAATACTCTGTGATGAAATGCTTTTGCCGACAGGTGACTTCAACTTTAATTATAAAAATATTGACAAATCTGATACCAAGAGATTTGCTGATGTCATTGTTAAAAAGATCAGCTCTAGGAACTTTAAATCTATCAGCTTAGAGGATTTTATCACTGATTTAGTCTTAAACAGCATGTTCGTGTACCCACTTATACCTCAGGGCACATTTTAGACTTATTCGTAACTAGATGCTCAGAAAATCTCAACATCACTAATCCAAATTCGACATACTTCATCTCTGACCTGCAGTTTCATTGAATGTTCTTTGACTGTTTGATGATCTCTACTCCCTCAGGCTGTCATTCTTGAAGAGATCAGCTTTAAAAACTTTAAATCTATCAGCTTAGAGGATTTTATCACTGATTTATCAGCTTCAAATTGGATATGCACAACTTCATGGCAAAATGTTGATGATCTCACTGTTTGCTACAATTCCACACTGAGAACTCTCCTAGCCGGACAAACATGCACCAATACAGAGGAAAGTTCGGTTGCTAGAACATTCGTACCTTGGTACAATGACGACTTAAAGGAGAAAAAAAGTCGCAAGACGGAAAGCAGAACAAAAATGGCGATCCACACAATGAATTATTGATTTTAAAGACTTTCAACAGACTCAACAGAAATATCTACACAAACACGGTCTCGCAAATATCAAGAGAAATTAGTATGCAGATCGTATTAAAAACACTCTGGAAATCAAAAGAAACTTTTCGATATTGTAGCGTCTCTTACCAGCACTAAAGAAGAAGTACGACTTCCTGATTATGACAATTCCTTGAATTTGGCAAATGACTTTGGAGGATATTTTATTCGTAAAGTTGACTTGATCAGAGACAAGAGACACCAGCTATCCAGCAACGACGCAACCTGTCCACCACCACCTCGTCAAAACTCTTTACTAGACAGCTTTTCTCCTGCATCAGTTGAAGATGTGCAGAAAACTTTAGAAGTGGTACCTCCATGAAGGTGCCACTTTAGAAGTGGTACCTCCATGAAGGTGCCACTTTAGAAGAAGTACCTCCATGAAGGTGCCACTTTAGAAGAAGTACCTCCATGAAGGTGCCACTTTAGAAGTGGTACCTCCATGGAGGTGCCACTTTAGAAGTGGTACCTCCATGGAGGTGCCACTTTAAAAGTGGTACCTCCATGAAGGTGCCCCTTCAGACGTGGTACCTCCATGGGGTGTCACTTCTAGTAAAAGCGGCACCACCTCCACAAAGGTGCCACTCTAGAAGCGGTACGTGACCTTCACGAAGGTGCCACTTCTACTAGAAGCGGCACCGCCTCCACGGAGGTGCCACTCTGGCAGCGGCACCTCCACGGATGTGCCACTCTGGAAACGGCACTACCTCCACGGAGGTGCCACTCTAAGAGCGGCACCTCCACGGAGGTGCCGTTTTGGAAAAAGCACCACCTCCACGGAGGTGCTACTCTGGAAGCGGCACCACCTCCACGGAGGTGCCACTCTGAAGCGGCACCACCTCCACGGAGGTGCCACTCTGGAAGCGGCACCACCTCCACGGAGGTGCCATTCTGGAAGCAGCACCACCTCCACGGAGGTGCCACTCTGGAAGTGGCACCACCTCCACGGAGGTGCCACTCTGGAAGCAGCACCACCTCCACGGAGGTGCCACTCTGGAAGCGGCATCTCCACGGAGGTGCAACTCTGGAAGCGGCACCACCTCCACGGAGGTGCCACTCTGAAAGCGCCGGCACCTCCCAGAGGTGCCACTCTGGAAGCGGCACCTCCACGGAGGTGCCGCTCTGGAAGCGGCTGCACCTCTACGGAGGTGCCACTCTGGAAGCGGCACCACCTCCACGGAGGTGCCACTCTGGAAGCAGCACCACCTCCACGGAGGTGTCACTCTGGAAGCGGCACCACCTTCACGGAGGTGCCACTCTGAAGCGGCACCACCTCCACGGAGGTGCCACTCTGGAAGCGGCACCTCCACGGAGGTGCCACTCTGGAAGCGGCACCGCCACGGAGGTGCCACTCTGGAAGCGGCACCGCCACGGAGGTGCCACTCTGGAAGCGGCACCGCCACGGAGGTGCCACTCTGGAAGCGCCACCACCTCCACGGAGGTGCCACTCTGGAAGCAGCACCACCTCCACGGAGGTGTCACTCTGGAAGCGGCACCACCTTCACGGAGGTGCCACTCTGAAGCGGCACCTCCACGGAGGTGCCACTCTGGAAGCGGCACCACCTCCACGGAGGTGCCACTCTGGAAGCGGCACCACCTCCACGGAGGTGCCACTCTGGGCGGCACCTCCACGGAGGTGCCACTCTGGAAGCGCCAGCACCTCCCAGAGGTGCCACTCTGGAAGCGGCGGCACCTCCACGGAGGTGCTGCTCTGGAAGCGGCACCACGTCCCACGGAGGTGCCACTCTGGAAGCGGCACCACCTCCACGGAGGTGCCACTCTGGAAGCGGCACCTCCACGGAGGTGCCACTCTGGAAGCGGCACCACCTCCACGGAGGTGCCACTCTGGAAGCGCCAGCACCTCCCAGAGGTGCCACTCTGGAAGCAAAAAGCACCTCCACGGAGGTGCCATTTTGAAGCGGCACCTCCACGGAAGTGCCACTCTAGAAGTGGTACTTATTAGAAGTGGTACCTCCATGGAGGTATATACATACATACATATACATATGCATGTATGTATGTATGTATATATTTATATATATATGTATACATATATATATATTTATATATATATATATATATATATATATATATATATATATATATATATATATATATATATATATATATATATATATATATATATATATATATATATATATATATATATATATATATTTATATATTTATATGTACAAAAAAATACCATAAGAAAAACTTTTGAGAACAAAAAGAAAATGACAATTAAAAGAAAACAAAAGAACAAGAAATTATAAGATTAGGCATTAAATATATATATATATATATATATATATATATATATATATATATATATATATATATTTGCTTATCATCCTCGCATGCATCAATCAGTCTTGAGATATTTTTTTTTTGAAAGAGTACCATATTTTTCTCGGTTTAGTCATTCAGCATCCTATGGTACTTTCGTTTCTTTTTCGATTCCTTACTATAGTTAAGTTGCAGCAGGCTAATTACTACGCCTGATGTGGTTGACCTGATCTGGAACGCTGCAAATCGCCAAAATAAATTGACTTGAGTGAAAAATCCGCCCCAACACTTTTCTAACTGGGTTAGGCCCAGTGATAAGCTAATATTTTTTACATGGCCTTATATGGTGTTTATATATTAAGGCACGGATCCAGGGGGTGGGCACTTAGTCTCTCTTTGCTAAAAATGTCCATTCTAATTGCAGTCATGGTTGATATCTAGAGCTAGAGTGTGAGAAAAATAACATCTTTGCAAGTCTGTAAGTTTTGCACAGAGTAACAAACCTCATGCACAACAGAACAAAAGTTAGTCAGAACTGATGTCCGCTCCTCCTTCTCCCAATATCGGAAATTCCTGGATCCGCTAATATCATGATATTTTTATATCCGCGCCTGGTATTATTTACATTTAATAGTCAGTGTAAGGCAACGTGAAGTGTTGGGTTAAGTCTAACGTGTCTAAGGCTTTTTTGGCAGCAAAATAAACTGGTATTTGTTATATTATACATGTCAAATTCACCTTTATCAGTTCATTTATTCAGTCTTTTACAATCTATGCAATTTAAGTATTTTCTCAAGAGTTGATCCTTATGGAAAGGTGGAGTATGTTCAGATGGACCAACTTCCCTCGTTAAAATTTATGATGCAATCGTAATCTTCCCTTAAATAAATCCACATATGGCAATTATCAATTGATATCTGGTAGTTAAAGTGATATGCCCAGATAAAAACTTGGATTTAATGCTCATTTAATATAAAAAATAAAGTTTGTCAAGGTATATCAAATTGATATGAAATTTTGTCCAACCAATTCTTTATCTGGCTTGAGAGTCTGGGCTTTATAACAAATCCAGATCTGGATTTGAGCTGGGATTTATGTCAGGTCCAAATATGGCTTTAAAATCTGTGATTTTTTAAAGTAGGTTTATGAAGGGCTAGAACCTCTTTTCTTCCAGAAGTCTAATCAAAGAATAAAAAGACAACATACTGCTTATATGATCTTGACACCAGAACTGTTGCAGTATTTGGATAAAACACAGTTTGGTTTAACACAAAAACAATAGAAAATGTTGAAAACAATGGTGTATGGTGTGATACTTTATAGAAATATCTTTTATGATTACAAATCTGTAATAAAATGATAGTAACATAAAAAACAGAACATATTAACTGGGAAGAAACAAGACAAGAAAAGTATTAAGTTCACTTAGGTCTTAAATATGTGGAAGTCATGAACCTGTACATAGAATTAAATGTAAAAAAAGACAATCAGCACTTCATAATCTTGCCAGATAAAATATTTTACAATTCAAAATTTAACAATGCAGTACAGCAAATACTGTACTACAGAATAGAGGTAATGCATTCTGAAAAAACAAAAGCATGCAATCAATACACCTAAACAGGGCTGTAATTCTCCTAACAACGTGGGGGCCCAGACATGGGGCCATAGATTTCCTCCGCAAAGCAGGGAGAATTTGTTTTCTTTCAAAAACTTATGTATTTTTTCTTCATTCTGCCTGAAATTAGTGGGGTACAAGTGCCTCTGGAATTAAGGCCCTGCATGCACCTCACAATATTTTGACTGGCAGCAATACAAGCATCTATTAATTGAGACAAAGATGGGTGAGATAAGACATGCAAAAGCTTCCAACTTGTTGCCCTAATGTTCAGATGTTTATTTTGGGTTGGATTTCTTAGAAAATATAGATTTAATCCATGAACAAAGGATAACTTACTTTCTATATGAATTTGTATTTAAGGCAAAAATACCCATCTACCTATGCCATCAGCAAGTACAGTAATATTGCTAATGATTTAATAACTCCTTAAAGGATTAGTTCAGGGGTCAAACAAGTCCATCTTACATGAAAGAGGACTTCAAATAAAACAAAATGAACAACAAAGCATTCAAAAATCTTACTCCGTTAATGAGATATTTAAGTTTCAAGTTTGGTACAATTTGTTTAAAACTGCTCAAATCAAACTAGTTGTGACGTCACATCCTCAGATTCCTCAGTCTTTATGATTTATGTCATGCTCTTGTCCTGCAATTTTGTGGCGTAAAATCCATTGGATTAGTATGGACAGTAGTAAAACAGAATCTAGTAAGGGTAATCAAAATTTACCACTTGAAGAAAGTTTGAGGAGAAATAATTCAAATGGTAAAAAGTGAAATCAATTTTCTTTAAAATACATTAACAATTGTTAAGAATAATAGGATGTTCCAAAACAGACTTACTACATCAGCCATTTCTACACAGAAAAGACAGAACTTTAAACTTGAATATATCCTTAATGGAATAAGACTTTTCAATGCTTTCTTCACTATTTTGTTTCTTTTAGTCCTCTTTCATATAAGATCAACTTATTTGACCACTGAACTAATCCTTTAATGATGTCACTAAACCCAATGAGAAAAGAAACTAAAAATACATAAAATACATAAAATATAAATATAAATACTGAAAATACATAAATGCTACACAATGTAGTTTGTTGGTGAAAGCAAGAATCATCAAAGGGTTAGTTCAGTGGTCAAGCAGGTTCGATCTTATATGAAAGAAGACTTCAAAAGAAACAAAACAGTGAAATAAGCATTCAAAATTCTTTTTCCATTAAGAAGATATTTAAGTTTAAAGTTTGAAATCATTTGTGAGTCGAAACGACTGAAATCAGACTAGGAGTGATGTCACATCCTCAGATTCCTTAAAGTCTTTTAAGTATTCTATTATATTTTGTGGCTTAAAAACCTTCGGATATGTCAGGAAAGTAGTAAAACTGAATCCAGTAAAGTAATTATCATTTTCCAACTGAAGAAAATATGAGGAAAAATAATTCAAATAGTCAAAAACTTATATCATTTTCATTTAAAATACATTACCAATTGCAAAGAATGTAAAGATGAGAGTACCAATTGTCCATAGTAAACTTAGTACACAGTTATTTCTACACAGATAAGACAGAACTTTCAAACAGAATATCTCCTTAACAGAATAAGATATTGATTTAGGTTCTTTACCATTTTGTTTCTATTAAACTTCTTTTTCATGTGAAATAACTTGCTTGACCTTTGAACCAATCCTTCAAGTATATTTTTATTGAAAGTACTGAAGAAAATTTAAAACAATATTTTTCCACTTGGAAATTCTGCAAAATTTAAACCCTGCACAATAAAAACAAAACGAGGTTGGTATTTTACATCCCCTTCCCAATGGCTATAGGCTATATGGAGATGTCCACAGCCGTTTTATAAACCAGTTATAAAGCACTGGCTGAATGAAGACCCAACGGGAAACAAAACAAATTCTACAAAATCATGAATAAGGAAACATTCTAGCAACCTAAATGCCCTTTCCACTGACAATTGCTACACAGCAAATGAGCTCATTTTGGCAGATAAGAACGGAAATTAACTTACACTTTGTGTTGTAAGTCAACACAAAGGTCAACAAATGAAGGCAGCCTCCTCTATCATTACCTTTACTCGATATATCAAACAAACTTCCTTTTTGCAGAATAAGTTTAACAATACTGTTACCTTCCTTCCAGTGGATTCAGGTATCTACCAATCCATGCCAAAGCTACTTTTCAGGCCTGACATATAGTTTGCTTCCCAAAAATTACAAGATGTATTCCCAAATGTATTAGGAAAGCAAGTCATTTTGACAAATATGTTTGAACCTTTGGGGAGATCTCCATATCAATATTTCACTGAAAAAAATCATTCTAAAAGATGTAAAGCAATGAATTTGAAGAACATAATAGCTCAAATAACAAGCACATTCTATGCCCCCCCTCCCCACCATCACAAATGTTGCATGAGAAAGCCTTCAAAATAAACACTGATCAATCATAAACAAGAAACTGAATCTCACTATTGCTCTATCAAAACAATGGTGAATCTAGAATATTCTGATGGGAGTGAGCGCAGATGCCCTGTGTTCCAGGCATGACTTGGGGTATGCACATTAACTGTTATTGTATTCATTCACAACAATTTATTAAATGTTTCCTTTTTCACTAGTGGGGTGAATAAATGCCCTGTATACATAATGGTTATGAGAGGAAAGTCACAAATTGAATAAGAATAGATGGAGTTAAATAGTGACGAAAACAACAACTGAAATACACACAGTATGTACAATAGCAAACATACAACCCTAGTGCCAAACATTGTGACTGGTCCTCTGTGAGATTAAGGGTTCGATCAGCCAAAACCAAAGACCCCTGCACAACAGGGTGAATCCCCTGCCCTTCACTACACTTGGGAAACAAGTGCCCTCATTGCACTAGGTCAATAAGTGCCGTTTGGGAAATTTTCTTTTTAAAGGGCATTACTTAGACTGTTTCTCATTATTTTTACTAAAATGAAATCATATAAAATGCACACCCCCTCCTCCCCTCCCTTTTTCCATGTGCATGTGTCCCTGGCCAAACCTACAAATAATATATTGATATTTTATAATTAAGAAAATGTAAATTATTGATTATGAGGTTCAAAATAGAATCATTGGAAAGTACTGCAAAATATATGCATGACACTGTATAAGTAAATTATGCGTGGTATGCCAAAAGTATTATGTGTGATATGCTTAAAGTATTATGCGTGATATGCCAAAAATATGTGTGATATGCTTTAAGTATTATGCGTGATATGCCAAAAGTATTATGTGTGATATGCCAAAAGTATTATGTGTGGTATGCCATAAGTATTATGTGTGATATGCCAAAAGTATTATGCGTGATATGCCAAAAGTATTATGTGTGATATGCCAAAAGTATTATGTGTGGTATGCCATAAGTATTATGCGTGGTATGCCAAAAGTATTATGTGTGATATGCCAAAAGTATTATGTGTGGTATGCCATAAGTATTATGTGTGATATGCCAAAAGTATTATGCGTGGTATGCCAAAAGTATTATGCGTGATATGCTAAAAGTATTATGCGTGGTATGCCAAAAGTATTATGCATGGTATGCCAAAAGTATTATGCGTGGTATGCCAAAAGTATTATGCATGGTATGCCAAAAGTATTATGCGTGATATGCGAAAAGTATTATGCATGGTATGCCAAAAGTATTATGCGTGGTATGCTAAAAGTAACTCATGCATGTAGTGATTAAGAGGAATCCACTTCTAATTTGTTGGTCATTCTGTGAAAAGAACATTACATTGCAACAAAATAAATATTCAATGAAATTTGCAAGCTTTTCAGGATAATATAAATCATAATCAATATTCTTGGTTTATCTATTGTATTTTATCTTCATGTGATGTAAACAACAAAAATATCTACTTCTGTAGCTAGTATACAGGTTTCTAACAAAACATTGATATAATCTATAGACAACATTAAAGTCATTTAAAAACTAAAACGGTAAATACCGTCATCAGATCTCATGCCCATATAAATTGACACCCATATCATATGGCCCCCAATTACAAAAAATGCCATCCCACACTATGTCCCGCATGGCATCCCATCCTATGTCCCATATAGAATTCCATGTCCCAAACAGCATCCTATGTCCTGCATGGCATGCCATATCCCACATGACATCCCATATCCCACAAGGCATCCCACCATGTCTCATTGCACCATGTCCCACATGGCATCCCACCCTATGTCCCACATGGCGCCCTATCCAGTCCCATATTGGATCAATCCCACCATATGTCCCACATGACATCCGTCCCACATGACATCCGCCCCACATGACATGCGTCCCACATGACATGCGTCCCACATGACATCCGTCCCACATGACATCCGTCCCACATGACATCCGTCCCACATGACATATCCGTCCCACATGACATATCCGTCCCACATGACATATCCGTCCCACATGACATCCTTCCCACATGACATCCGTCCCACATGACATCCCTCCCACATGACATCCCTCCCACATGACATCCCTCCCACATGACATCCCTCCCACATGACATCACTCCCACATGACATCACTCCCACATGACATCACTCCCACATGACATCACTCCCTGTCTCACATGGCATCCCCACCTATGTCCCTCATAGCATTCCATCTTATGTCCTGCATCAGTCTTCTCATCCGATGTCCACATGGCATACCACTTTATATCCCACATTGGATCCAACCATTAGTTCCACATGGTATCCATCTCCATGTCCCAATGACATACAACTTTATGTCCCAACTGGCATCACATCCTATGTCCCACATAGAAATGAAATCCCACCCTATGTCACACATGGTGTCCCACTCTGTGTCACATGTGCGGCATCCCATGCAATGTACCATATCACTTCCAATCCTATGTCCCGCATGATATCCCATCCGATATCCCATATGGCATCCCACCCCATTCGAAGTCCCACACAGCCTCCCACCCTATGTCACATTTAGTTTTCCACCCTGTGTCACACATGGCATCTCACCCTATGTCCCACATGCCATTCCATCCAATTTCCCACATGGCATCCCACCCTATGTCACATGTGGCATCCCACCCCATATCCCACATAGCATCCCATCCGATGTCCCACATGGCATCCCACGCTATATCCATTAGCAGTAAGCAGTCTCATCCTAGCTATCAGTCCGTGATTGAGCATGCTACTGTAAGTATGACAGTCTGTCAGTGACAGTCTGTCATTTAATAAACAAATGCAAATGAAGTGTTCAATAACAAAATAAAGGCTGAGTCAAATAACCATGCTTGATATACTGTAGCTAGCCTAGATATTGCCCTTGGTGCATACCACATGGCACATGTATATATCCCATCCTATGTCCACATGCCTGCAACCCATGTCTCACATGGCATCATTCCCTATGTCTATATGCAGTCACATCCTGTTATAATCCCTGACTGAACATACTAAGTTTAAAAGTCCTGTAACTTCATATACTGTAGCAACTTTATGCAAATAAACAGAATGATAAAGGTGGAGTTTAATAATCACGCCTGATACAGCCATTGATGTACAAATATTTTGAACAATTTTAAACCTTTAGTGTTATGAAAGACACTTGAGGATCTCTGAAGAATATTGGAAAAGTATATGATCTCACAGTTATCTTCTATGGAAATATCAAATGATTTGAATTTTTTTTTAAAGAAACTAGTCTGCAACCTGTCTATGGGTCTCTAAAACTTGAAGATTTTTTAAGGAAATTCCAGCCTTTTCTGAGAAAATCTCCAGAAACTTTAACACTTTCTGAGGAAGTCTGAACAAACTTCAACATTTTCTAAGGAATTAAAAAAAACTTTTAACACTTTCTGAGGAAATCTTAGGAAAATCTGTGCACGGCCAAACTGACGAAATTGTCATTACATAGGTTCGCTTTATGTTTCGCATACTCACCCAAAATAAAATTAATTAAAAACCATGAAGAAAAAAAAAAAGAATTCCATGAAAATCAGTTAACAATTGACCAATTTATGCTTTTGAATTTTCAGACATACTGTACAGTACATAATGACATGAAAAGTTTGTTTTTCTTCTTTAAATTTTGACTTCAGGAGTAACATTGGTATTTTTTTTTTGTCCAGTCACACATCACAAAGTATAAAGAATATGATTTAATAAGATTGTTGGCTAAAAGAGCTACTTTTAAGTATTAAAAACTGTTCTGCCCAAAATGTTAAAGTTTTTTTAGTAAGCTATTTAACTATACATGTCCATAGACCTTTAATTAAGGCATATCAAAACTACTGTCCAAGGTTTCCAAAAGACTGTCTAACCTTGCAAGGAGTACAGCTTCGTCCTGCTTTGGTGCTTTCTTTACAGACAATCTTCTTTTCTTTGCTGCTTTGCCCGCTTTCGGTTTTGCACCTTTACGCAGCCTCCATGGTTTTTCTGGAAATGCAAGTTGCCTCTTAAACTTTTGCTTGCTAAATTCTTTACCTCTATGAATATTTGATGCTTCCTCATAAACCGTTTCTAATAAAACAGGTTCAACTTCTTCACACCCACCTCTTTTTAGATACAAATCTTTAACCTTAGAACAGATTACATCACCACTTTCTTGGCTGTTGGAATCAACAGTCTCCCCAATATCTAAAAAATTATCTGAATCAACCCCATTTGCCAGCTGACTGTCTTTTGAATTATTCATATTTGTTGCTTTGTGACTATGAACACTTATACGCAAGGACCTTCTCCTCCTTGTAGTAGCTATGGAATTGCTACTCGATGCAGACTCAAAACTTTCCTCAAGTGGCAGTTTTGACTCATCTTTCATTTCAACATCTGAAATTCCATCAACCCTTTTAGTGGTTTTAATACTTGCTGTATATCCATGCAATTTCTGTCGCTTTTTTGATACCCGGCGAGTACCCTTAGAACCTTGCTGTTGCTTAATGACGTTTATATCTGAAAGTTCATTGCTTTCAATTCTCAACTGCTGTTGCACAAAAATTGTATTCATCTCTTCAACATTTCCTACTCTGTGACTACACTCATGCAATGATTCAACGTGCCCCAAACTTTCTTGAGATTCACTGAACATTACAAGACCAGCTTCACTTGTCTGGACTTCTGCAGGAAAAGAATTTGTTGGGTTTGGAGCAAGTTTCGGGAGAGTATCAGCTTCACATCCTAGAAGAGGAAATGGTGTGGGGATAAAGCTGGGGTGGCATATTGAATTGTGTTTTATTACTTAAGGATCCAGAGTCAGATTCATTTTTATCTCCTTTCATTGGGGTCACAAAGTCAGAGTCTGTTTCATTTTCATCTCCTTTCATTGGGGTCACAAAGTCAGAGTCTGATTCAGGGCTTACAATTGCTTCAAAGAGTTCACTGAGTTTATGAGGTTGTTCAATGAAGGGTGGCGTCATGATAGCACTGATATCCTCTTCAGGACTACATCTTGCAAATGTTTGAGCAAAGTTAGAAATGGGTAGTTCTTTATTACCAGGTTTATGTGTATTCTTTTCAACATTTTGAATTATTTGCACATCATTAAAATCCTGTGATCTCTTACTCTGTAATTCTGATGGGGTGGTAAATGGTGACATAAATGGAGAAATTGTTTCCACGGTTCTGTTGAGATTCTTTTCGTATCCTTGTAAAGGGGAAGAAGAAGATGGGGGAGTAAGAGCATCAAAACACCTTGGAGAAGCAAGAGTCTTATCATCCGCTAATGAAACCTTTTCAAAAGCATTTGCAAGATGAGATGAGGGGGTATTCTGCCAGGAAGTCAGCGCAGGGCTTGTGACCATTGGCATTAGAGGGTCAGCAGGGTCATAAGGGCTGTTACCGTAAGCATCCTCTACTCCAAAATTGGGACTAGGTTCAAAGTATCGAGGTTCATCAAAGGCAAATGCTGGGCTGTCAAGTGTTGGAGATGGAGGTGTATTTTCTTGGAGAGATTCAAGAACATCTTGTGCAGATGTCTCTGTAGTGACAGAGAAAGAAGTATTCTGCATGTTGCATGGTGATGACTCCTTAGATAATTTCATCTCTTCCACTTCACTTCCATTCTCTTTATCATGAATACCCACAGCAGCAGCTGGATAAGATGATAATGGGGATGCGCTCGATCTGTTGGACAAATTCCGCTCTGAAATGTCATTCTCTTGATCATTGAACTTAGATATACTTACAAGTCTTCCACCAATAGTTGGAGATGTTTCTCCAATTTCCATGGCAACTTGTTCAACCTCACTTACACTTTCTCTTGCAATCTCTTTGCACAGCTTTGGAATACCTTTACAATCTAGTTCTAAAAGTGGAATAGACATACCACTAAGCCTTGATGATCTCCTACGATTTAAACGAGTTGCTCTCCTCTTAGGTTCTTCTCCAGCTTTGACATGCTTTCTTGTCCCTACCAATGTTTCTTCTGTTTCAGCACCAGGGATGACATGTTCAGTATTCTCCAGCAATCCTCCGATATTCTGCATCAATGCAAAATTTTGTATTACCTTTATCCTCATGGACTGTCTTCTTTTGGGCTTTATCTTGGACACTTTAGGAGAGTTTTTCGGTGACAAGCAAAGATATTCAGCCTCTTCTTTTTATTCAGATTAGAGTTTGATGGACTTGCCATACAATCATCTCTTTTTAAGTCAACTGAACTTGAGTTTGTGACAGGACTGCTTCTTTCAAAAAAATCATCAAAGTTTTGAAAATCTTCTACATTGTGACTGTAGGTTTTCAATTCTGCCATCAGTATACACAGCTTCAATTAACGGTTGATCTGACTGATAGCTACATGTTTCAAACTGAGCTTCCTCTGTAAAATCAAGTTTGGCAGAATATCTTGAGAATTTCCTTCTATTTTTTCTCACTCTCTTTAAAGATTTGCTGCATTCATTTTCTTTCTCAGCTTCAGAAGATCTGTTTACATTGCCTATGGGGGTGTCTTGTATCATACTAGAGCAATCACTTTCTTGGATGGTGTCAAAAGACTTCATAATTTCATGAGCTTTCAGTCGAGCTGACGACCGTCTGTTTTTACCCTTTTTCAGAATATTACGAGGAGAGTTCTGATTAGTATTGCTTTCAGAATCCTCTTTTACAGTGTTGAGAACTTCAGGTGCTGTGCTTGGAGTGTAGTTTGTCTTGTCTGGAGTTACAGAGAAGGTGAGACTTTGAATGCAATTTTGTTTAGAAGGAACATTTTTATCTTTTGCTTCCCAAGGAAAGGAGAAGTTGCTCATGATATCCTCTAAATCATCTTTTTCCAAGATATCTCTTGGGATGTCTGCTCCTGCGAAATCCATTATCTGAAATAACAAATAGTAGAAACACAAAATCAAACATTTACATGTATGCACTACTGCGAAAACTAAAAATTGAAATAGTATAAACTTTTTTATTTACTTCTTGAAGAAATTTGTTTAGAGATGATCATATTCTCTGTCTCAACACAGATAATTTGGTCTGAGATTTCTAATTGATCCTGCATGTTTGCCTTGCACTTCTCAAAAACTCAGTATTTAAGCTGCAACTTAATTTTTTGGGTTATACAGACTGTAACTTTTTGCAAATTCCTTTTAAATGTCTATCATAATTGTTTTGCAGTAGTGCTGCAAATTCTAACCACAAATTCTAGCAGCAATAGACTTTCCTTTGTTTTCAGTGACTGAGATTAGAAAGAATTATATTTTTTAAATTGAGTATTTTGCCCTGACGCTCAGTAAGATCTATGGACAGGTGGCAACAACCTTATCTTAATAACAAAAATTAGTCCAAAACCCATGAAAATGGCAAAAAATGTCATCAAAATTGGTTACAAATTGACCATTTTACAGTATTTTGAGTTTTAATGCTGTATAATATTTATGCAAATTTTTAATAAGTTTGTGACATCCGCAGAGGAAACCAACTGAATTTTCTTCTTAGGCCATTCTCCATTACATAACAGATGTAACAGGCTGGAGAATGGCCCCAGTAGACCCTAGGGGATCTACTAGGGCCATTCTCTTTATTTTACCTTTTTAATATTTATATCTGGTTTTATCTAATTTATATTGAAATAAAATTCCCACTCCATCCTTTTTTGACAAATTGTAATTTCATTTTGGAATTGGTACCTCAACTTCAACACGGCTGTAAAATAAAAACTGTTGCGAATTGGGTTGTTTTTGAAGAAGTCCTGCATTTGTTATTGTGTTAATCTTGGAAAAATAATAACTTTGGATACGCTATATTTTTTGTCTGTTTATTGGGCAATTTTTGGGAAAGTTTAATTTTGGGAAAGTTTAATGGTAACGTTAGAGTCTAATGTCAACCACAGACAGATTTCATCTTCAATTTGGAGAAGTTCGAACTGCATCGTTTAGCAGTAGACGTTTTTTTTTTTGCATGCCATGATTTTTGATTTACATTTGAGTCTAGGCTAATTTCATAATCTATACTCGGGGATGTCACTCTCATATTTTTCAGATAATTAACATAATCAATTCATCCAGATCATGGATCATAAATTTCACTTAAAATCCTGAGTTCATCATGGTCATATAGCCTATCCTTTTCACCGAGTGCAGGATAGGCACATATGTTAAGCTAGGTAAGCTTGCAAAACTCGCAATCATGACTCCACGTGGGTATGTATAGTCTATCATTTGTATATCAATCTGGGTGTGGGTATGTGTAGTCTATTATTTGCATATCAATCTGGGTGTGGGTATGTGTAGTCTATTATTTGCATATCAATCTGGGTGTGGGTATGTGTAGTCTATTATTTGCATATCAATCTGGGTGTGGGTATGTGTAGTCTATTATTTGCATATTAATCTGGGTGTGGGTATGTGTAGTTTATTATTTGCATATCAATCTGGGTGTGGGTATGTGTAGTCTATTATTTGCATATCAATCTGGGTGTGGGTATGTGTAGTCTATTATTTGCATATCAATCCGGGTGTGGGTATGTGTATTCTATTATTTGCATATCAATCTGGGTGTGGGTATGTGTAGTCCATTATTTGCATATCAATTTGGGTGTGGGTATGTGTAGTCCATTATTTGCATATCAATCTGGGTGTTTGATGTGTAGTCTATTATTTGCATATCAATCTGGGTGTGTGTATGTGTAGTCTATTATTTGCATATCAATTTGGGTGTGTGTAGTCTATTATTTGCATATCAATCTGGGTGTGGGTGTGTGTACTGTGTAGTCTATTATTTGCATACCAATCTGGATGTGGGTATGTGTAGTCTATTATTTACATATAAATCTGGGTGTGGGTGTGTGTAGTCTATCATTTGCATATAAATCTGGGTGTGGGTGTGTGTAGTCTATTATTTGCATATCAATCTGGGTGTGGGTGTGTGTAGTCTATTATTTGCATATCAATCTGGGTGTGGGTATGTGTAGTCTATTATTTACATATCAATTTGGGTGGTGTTGTTGTCAGGTGATATGTATACACCAATAGCAGTAGCGCATTTGCCGTAATTACGCTGGCTTAGGAATAGGTCTGTATTTGCCGTGCTCCTGACTGGTTTGGCAGGTTTTGCGATTAGATATTATTTGAAAGATATGTAAAAGGAAATTCTACATAACATATTCAAAAATCATCTGTTGCAGGAATGATTACCCACATTAATGGAAGAAATTCATAGGGTAAATTTTTTAGTTTTGTAATTTTCTTTTTGTCTGTAAATTAACTAAAAGTTTTGCAAAAATGACCATCATTTATATATTCCTTGACCATAAAATCATCGTCAGCAAATGGCATGTTTAAACTCATTAAATATTCATAAATCTGAGTGGGCGTGAATAAGTACAGAAGAAAAGAAATGTCTTTTCAGAGTTTGGGGATAGACTGCTATCACCTGGTCAGTGACCACCCTCACTTTTTAGCTTTTACTGGCATAATTGATTGATTGAGAAATGAGAATCAATTTCTCTTTTTTCACTACATGAAATTATTTTCCCCCATTTATTTTAATACTAGACTGTTTTACAGTAGTACTCACATCAAGTGGTCAACTTGCAAGTCAAAAATTTTCAATAAATTGAAATCAAGGCGATGTCATGATTTGCCCAATTTCAGTCATTTCATTACAAATCTGGTCTGATACTTTATTTGTAAAAATCTCCTAAATGGAATAAGATTTTATGTCAGTTTCAACATTTCTTCACCATTTAAATCCTCAGTTGTCCTCTAAGTTCAAATTACGAAAAATCCTTTCAAATTTTTTAGGTCTATTGACTCAATTTACATATATGGCCTAGCAATTTCTATATTAGTTAAAGATTTATCTCATTCTCAGCATATCAGTTTTTGAAGTTTGGAATGGCACTTTTTTTTTTTGAGTAATGGCTGATCGAAGTTTGGAATGGCACTTTTTTTTTTTGAGTAATGGCTGATCAAAGTTTGGTCATGTTTTGATTTAAAGGATTAATTCAAGCAAAAACAAAATAGTGAAGAAAGCATTCAATTATCTTACTCCATTAAGGAGATATTTAAGATTAAAGTTTGGTATCTTTTGTGTAGAAACAACTGAAATCAGACTAGTTGTGACATAACACTCTCAGATTCCTCAAAGCCTTTATGTATTCTATCATATTTTGTCCTGTGATTTTGTGGCTTTAAAAGTTAAAACCATTGGATATGTTATTGTCAGGAAAGTAGTAAAACAGAAGTATATTTATAATTTAACATTTACATTTTTGTCTCTTGAGTCTAGTTGACTGAAAAAGGAAATAATTAAAGGTCACTATGGGACACCCCTAAACTAGTTTCCAAAGCCAAGGGAATATACTGTCCAAGATGATCTTAACAAACTTGAACAATGGCAAAACAAATGGCAAATGAATTTCAACCCCTCTAAATGCTACATCTTGTCAATTTCCTTTAAGAAATGCTTTAAATCACCTGTTTATACCTTATGCAACCAGCCACTAAAATATGTCAACTCCCACCCATACCTAGGTGTTGAAGTTGATAATAAACTTAGATGGGATAAACATATACATAACATAAGCAAGAAAGCTAACTCTGTACTTGGCCTATTAAAACGTAACCTTTCAAACTGTCCCACCGACGTTAAATCCACTGCTTATAAAGCTCTAGTCAGGCCAGTACTTGAGTACGCATCGGCAGTCTGGGATCCCCATCACCAGTGCTATGTGGATAACCTTGAATCTATTGAAAGGAGAGCAGCCAGGTTCTGTATGGCAGACTACTCTTATAAATCTAGTGTAAAAAACATGTTTCATAAATTAGATTGGCCCATGCTAAAAACAAGAAAATAACAATACCCGGCTACATATGCTCTATCAAATTAATAACAATCTTGTCGCCATCAATAAAGATGAACTTATCCCCACCGTCAAAACTAATACAAAAAATAATCATGACCTTAATTTTCAGGTTCCCTATGCTAAAAAGAATGTATATAAACTCTTTCTTCCCTCACACACTAAAGGATTGGAATGCTTTACTGTCAGACATTGTACATGCACCAAGTCTCAAATGTTTCAAAGCTAAACTTACTAACACTTGTATTGCTAATTAGTTTTTTTTTTTTTTACTCATACTTTTACACTCAGTGAAAGAAACGTTGAAGAAACGTTGCGATGACATTATTGCAGTGCTACTTTTTATGACGTCATCCCAACGTTTCTTTAGTTTGCAGCAAATTGTTGGACGAATAGATTGTCTTGACGGTCATTTGGTAGAAAATTCATCGTTTGTACATCTAATCGGAGAAAAACTAGCAAATACCGTGGCTTATACACCAAGAATGGAGTCTCCACCAAATGTAAATAGAGTAAAAAAGTTTAATTAAGATTCGCGAGTGGTCAAAAAAAAGGATTTTTTTATACGCTTTGATAGTCACGTTAGAAAGAGTCCTACCTTTCTTTATATATATAGTAAGCATATAGGTTGCCATAACGTTAGAAACACCTGTGCATGTACCCATGTCTAAGATAGTTCACCAAGAGGCTACCATTTACAACCCAACTGCACCCAAGTGGTACATAATTCCATACTCCAAGATAGATGCACATCAATTCAACCATTTGTTTATAGAACAATCACCTTGAGGGCTGCACCGCATGCATATGCGTGACATGCACCAGTGCCTAATACTTCATCAGAAGAACAAGAAGAGGATATGTGCCACCAAACTTGAAAACTAAAATTGCTTCAAAACTTCAATGGCAAAATTTTGAACTTTTCAAATAAGGCAATCACAATCAATAATATAAAATGCAATATTCAAAGTTAAATACCTAATGATAAAAAAGACCTTCGCTCTGAGGTAAATTAGTGCACGGGCTATGTTATCTTCATTCTTTCTAGTCAAACTTAAGGTGTATTTGTGTGTTGCCGATTACTCGCGCAACTACTGTAGGCTAGTAACTAATGTTGTATACGCAGGATATAAAAGTCACGATGAAGTCAAACCTTAGGCCTAGAGAGACAATTAACATTTGGGACAATACTTACTATCCAGTGATTTCTATAATTTTAGGACTTAATAAAAAATACATCTATAATTCAGTTGCTTCCTTCAGTTTCAAGTTATTTTTACGAACTCCTCGAGATTTTGAAAGTTAATTTAAAATTACGCCGCCGAATACATGTCTTATGTCAAAGGTTAAAAGTCAACCCTGTACGTAACGCCCAGAGAGCGTGACGTCATTCGCCCTATACAACGAAAGACGGCGAATGACAGCATGCTCTCTGTAACAGCCGTTTGAAGTTTATTTGCACTCTTTCGACCCCATCCGGGGTATGAGAGTACAATTTACAACGTTCTATATTTATTTATTTATTTATTTCCTAAACATAACATGTGACAAATATTATAATGTACATTAAAAAACATAATACAAAGAGGTAGATGATTATATACAGAGCAGCATATATCATTAAATGGATACGCATGGTTAATTTTAAGTACAATTTTTTACATGATAACAAATATGCGAAGGAGACCTGGAGAAAGCAGTGCTTATCTTAATTCCGGGCCACCCAATAAAAGAAAACGGGGAAGAAAAACAAAACAAAAATACTTAAGTACTTAATCCCACCCACACCACCCACACGCCAATCACAGGGATAATAATAGTATGGTCTCAATGTAAAAACAAATATATCATGAGAAAATCTTTAGATACAAACAGTAATAAACCATACTTAAAAAGATACAAGCAGGATAAAATTACATGGTAAAAGAGAAATAATCATGTCTTTTAAATGAATGCTGAATTAAAGGAATTTAAAAATCGCTGGGTACGTAAGCACAAATCTAAAGAATTTCAATACTTGGGGCCACTTATACGTAATGTTTTTGGTACAAAAAAGAATTATATGTATTTTTATCAAACTTATCTTTGTACGTGTAAAAAGGAATAGACATTGTATGTAAGTAGATTATGACTATACCTATACATAAGTTGATAGTTGTGTAAATCATATATGTTAAGAATACGGTTCTACCCCAAAAAAAAGGGGGGGGGTGTAGTGTGTTCACGGTATGTTACATTGTTGATCAATCTTACAGCATGCTCTGAAGAATCAAAACAATTAACAATAGATGGATAGGTATTAGCTCAGACAATAGAACAATAACTTAAATACGATAAAATTAGAGTATTATATAATGAAGAGAGAATTTTATTAGATAAAAGACTTTTAAATTGATATAAAATACCAATGTTTTTAGAAACAGTATTGACTACTTTCTGAACATTTGGTTTCCAGGAAATTGCCATCAATTCTTACACCAAGGAAGTTAGTCGAATATACACAAGCGATTCTATCATTGTCGATGAATAAATTGATATTCGGGGTAGTCTTTTGATATTTGTATTAAGAATAACTTATTTGTTTGAAACCATTCAAATGTTTTTTATTAAGTTCGGTGTTTATTACAGTTGCAGCAGTATAAGAGTCTCTATGTTTATAAAACAAATTAGTATCATCAGCAAAAAGAATTAAGACATGATTTGAAGCATCACTAATACCATTAATATAGATAAGAAATAAAAGGGGACCTAAAATCGAACTCTGGGGAATATCACAAGAATAATTTTGAAAAATTTGATTTACATAAACCCAGTGAACAAATAATATACAGTATACAATATTATATAGCAAAATACTTAACAAACACAATAAACAGGAAAATAAACCAATTCATGTATTCGGTCATCCAGGCATTTTAAACATCAGGGACTCCTTCTCGGTGAAAACGTGCTACGATTTGTGCACAAGTCAATACCACGCTTTATTTACTTACGCACGATACATATATTTCAAACTTCAATTTTTTTTCTACGATATTTCCTCCACATTTGCAATAATTTCCTGCAAAATTACCAAAGCGAACGTAGAGATTTAGGCCTCTAAAAGTGACCGATTTCACACTGGCTGTAGAGGTAAAATGCTTTTAGTTTTCACCACAAACTGGTTGTTCAGACTTACGCACGTTGTTGTGAGTCATCCCAAATACTCGAATACTAAAAATACCATCAAAGAAAAAAATATACTTTAAAAATATATATATATAAACTATATATATATATATATATATATATATATATATATATATATATATATATATATATATATATATATATATATATATATATATATATATATATATATATATATATATATATATATATATATATATATATATATATATATATAAAAGTACAGAAATCTACCTAAATTTCTGGTCAATTATCCTAAAAATTTACAAATATATATATATATATATATATATATATATATATATATATATATATATCAAAAGTCTTTAAAAATTTACAAAAATCTACAAAGGTTCTTAAGCGTTTTGATATTATATGAGTTAAGTAGTTGTGACATTTTAAGAAAAAAAAAAGTTTAAGAGTCAATGAAAGACTGTCTTGATTGATTCAATTCAGTACATAGAAAAAGATGTGCAACTCATCACCTAACTCGTTCTAATTACATAAAGTACACATTTTATCTTCCTGAGATTCCATATCATTAAATTTATTTGGAATCTTGAAATTTCTACAACGAAATCTAGCAAAAATAATTCAGTTAGATTTGCTAAAAGGAATATTCCCATGTTTTTTCGTAAGCTTTCATAAGAAAAAAAAAATTACAACAAAATTCATTTTTATATGTTATTCCTACCATGAGATATTCATATTTTAAGGTTCACAAAAACATGCCAATAAACAAATAGGAAAAAGCTTAGTATGACATCACAGCAACACATTCTCCCACAAAGTTTATGCATTTCATTAAAATCTATCATCCTTTTTTATCAGTAAAACCTGCTAGAAAAATTAATTGATGAAAGTTAGGTATTTATCTACATTACCAAATATAGCCTACCATATTTCAATAACTTTTGGAAAATTGTTTCTAATCATACACAAACAACTAATTAACGTTCAAAGAAATACATAAACATTTGCAATGGAATTGTCTCTATGACATCATCAAACATGAATTCATCATACTGTACACAAACTTTAAAATGCAATTGGGAAATCTTTAAAAATTCATATCTTTTGAACGGTGTATCAACCTGATTTTTGGACCAAATTGGCTCTGAAAGTATGCTCTTTCAAATGAAAAATTACAAAAAACCATGGGAATAAGGTAAACTTTAAAATTAAATGCAGTTATAAAGGAATATTTACATGTTTTTTTGTAACTTTTTTTAGAAAGATAACAATTTTAGAAACAATTCAGTACAAAAATCATGTTGATATGTTATTCCTACTAGAACAGCAGGAAATATTCCAATTTTAAGGTTCACAAAAAATGGCAATAAACGAATAGGAAAATTCTCAGTATGACATCACAGCAACACATTCTCCCACAAAGTTTATGTATTTCATTAAAATATATCATGATCCTTGTTTATTAGTAAAACCTGCTAGAAAAATCAATTGATGAAAGTTAGGTATTTATATACATTGCCAAATATACCATACTTCAATAACTTTTGGAAAATTATTTCTTTACAGAAACAACCAATTAACATTCAAAGAAATACATAAACATTTGAAAAAAATTTGTTCTTATTTCTAATCGTACATCTTAATTAAAATAACCACTCAACCACACAATAAGAAACAACCAATTAACATTCAAAGAAATACAATAAACATTTGCAATGGAATGTGCCCGACCTGCTGAAATCATAAAACAACAAAATTCATCATACTGTACAAAAACTTTAAAATGCACTGAGAAATCTTTAAAAATCCTTATTTCTTGAATGGAATATATATCAACCTGATTTTTGAACCAAATTAGCTCTAAAAGTATGCTCTTTCAAATAAAATTCTACAAAATCCATGGGAATATTCCTTTAAACAGGCGATAGTTCAGGCATAATGAATTGGTATTTATATCAGCAACCCATGACTAAACTCCAGTGTCATAAATTACTTGTTTAAGTTGTTTTCTAAAATTTGTGGGATTAATATTGACTCAATTTTACATCCAGACATATCCTAAGCCGGTTGAGTTTAATATGTATTCAATTTTTGTCAAGCCATTTGAATTTGGAATAATTATTTTGTATTAAAACAAGTTAATTGCAATTTGCAGTAATCTAACTGCATACTTAGATCCTCTACCTGTAATGATATTACACCAAAAGTTAATCATTCTACAGTACACAATATCTGATAAATGTAGTCCCAGTTTTACCATATAGCATAGAGTTGGGTGCCCACTTGTCAAGTTTAAGCATAATTCTAAGAAATTTTATGTAAAAGACCCAATATGAGTGAGGTCTTCAAAACCCCTAATCTCACAACCATACAATGAAATTGGAAGCACTATGCTATTAAATAGTTCTAAGCTTATATCAATAAGTAAATGAAGTTTGCTGATTTTACTAAGTAGCGTAAACATGGCATTTCTAGCCTTGGGTGATTTGTTTATTGACTGCTTTCTTAAAGGTGCCATTATAATTGAATCTAATACCTAGGTAAAAAAATCATAACAAATTTCAAGTATATAATTATCAAATTTAAGCTCAGGCGTATTTCTGACTTGAAGTTCCCTCTTGAAAAAATAACGACCTTAGTTTTAAAGCTATTAATTTTCAAGTTCCAAAGGTTGCAGTAATTATATAGTGCATTTGATGATAATTGCAGTTCCGTATCAGCAAATAAAATTGTGTCATCTGCATATAGTAAAACGAATAAATTTAGCCAAATTTCTACATCCTCATCGTGTTTGATTATGTCAGTTTTAAGGATACAAAGTCCTGTACAACCGAACTGTATCATGTGACGTTCCATATCATTGAGAAAATTGAAAAAAAAAATGTGGCGACATATTTTCTCCTTGTCCGACATGGACAAAAGAACTAAATGAACCACTCCGTTAAATTTGCATTTTCCATTTATCTTTTAAATGAACAATTTTATGGGTAGTTTAGTTTCTGGTGCTGTTCCATAAAGACTTTTTACAACGTTGAAAATTTAACCATTACTAAATGAATTCTATCAATTTTATATATACTATCGTATAGTCGACAAAGGCAGTTTTTTTTCTTGGAAAGATAACGGTTAATAATTAGATGTAAGGAAAACATATGATCACATGTTGAATAACTATTCCTAAAGCCAGCTTGTTCTTTCCCAATATCACCAATGTTATCAAGGTATTCAGAGCTTATAATTAATTGTTGAAATAAAAAGTTTACCTTAGCAACTTAATATGGTTATTCCTCTAGTTACTAGGATCATGCTTACTTCCCTTATTTTTATATATAGGGACAATATTTCCTATGGTCGAACACGGAGCTATTTTTAGTTAATGACTCCATGGGTCGAATCACTAGGAATAATAGCGATAACTAAAACAAGATTAGAAGGGTCAGTGATCAGATCAACCACAACTGATGGGCATATTTTCATGAACTCATTTTAGCTTTATTGTTTTTAAGTTTCTTTCGCACAGAGTCTATTTTTCTGAGGTGAAACTTAAGACCATTTATATATTCATTTTCTTGTTCACTATGATTAAAATCATAAACAGTGTCAATAGAGTCCTTTCTTCTGATGGATTAAACATAGTTGTATTGATAACGTTATATCATACCACTAATGGTACTATTACTGTTGATAGTGTTTCAATAATTTTTAGAGTTATTAGATTTGAGATTTCGTAACTTGGCATGCAGATCAAGAAGATATTTATTCCAGACATTTTAACAATCCGTTTGTAGCTTTTTGCAACATCTTTGAGTTCATCATTAGCTTCCTTATCATACTTTTTATGTTTCTGATGAAGTTATTTCCTCGACATGTATTCCTTTCTTGCATCATGACAGCTTTTATCAAACCAATGTTTTTTCATGTTGTGGATTATTATGTTTGTTCCTAACTTTTGTTTCTATTATTGTTTCTTGTTTATTGAGTTATGTTTATATTCATATCATATTGATTTTGTTCTGTAAAAAAACTTTAAATATGTACATGTATGAATAATATTGTAATTGGAACTATGTGGAAATAAAGATTCAATTCAACTCAATGCAATGCTACTTGCTTTGAAATTCCACCCTTAATAGCAGGATCAATTAAGATGTTGCACACTTCCTTGTATCTCTTCTATGCTCACATTCCAGTTTTGGTGATGTATGTTTGAGTCTCATAGCTTGATCAGCATAGTCATTGACTTTCGTTGCACCTATTACCAAGGTTTGATGAATGGATATGATGAGTGAGCACCTGAAAAGAAAAACAAACTTTGTAACTTGTTGCCCGTTGGAAACGATATTTTTTGAGAAATGAAGTATTTTGTGACGTCAAATTATGTGATGTCACACTGTATACTAGTTCTGCTACTATTATTATAAATATTCAAAATTTGAAGACAACCCCAAAATAATGCAGCCCTCAAGGGTTGGAAAAAGCTATAAGTGTTTCTTTCTTTGCAATATAGTCATAATTTGTATAAGAGGTCATTTTGCTAAAGGGGTCAAAGGGCATGCTTTAAAGTGGTATTAGTCACACACCATTACCCTAATGAATATTGTAATGCTTGATTACAAAGAGCAACTTTCATTTGTATATACATCAATTATAACTCCACCTTGGTTCTTAAACTAGCATGTAAAAAAAATGGAATCATAATTATCAATGATAAATAAAAGTAATTTATGTGGTGTCTTGAAATAAAATCCTTGCAAAGGTCATTGTAATTTGCTTTGAAATATACAGATAAAAGCTGACTTACAAATGAGGAACTACTCCTTGGTTTCTTTTTTAACTAGTTAATGTTGATTAATTACATGGGCGGGATTTACCGAAAGTGTATGGCAAAGTCAAAAGTGTGGAGGTGGGGGGTCAGAAATGGGGAGGGGGGGGGGGAATTAAGAAATGGGGGGAACCACACAATCAAGCTAAGATGTAAAAAATCACTATAGGCCTAAAAATACCAATTTGGAAAAAAAGTGGAGAAGGAAAAGTCCCCCCCCCCCCTAAATCCCGCCTACGATTAATTATGTCATTTTATTTCACTAAGGCACTACAAACAGTGGCGTAGCTAAAGGGGGCAGGTGAAAACTGCCTCTTTGCCAGAAATTTCCAACAAACGGAATATTTGAATATATATTCCTGAACAAGATTTACATTCGACGAAAATTGACCGAAAACTATTAGGGCATTCGGACATTAAGATCAAAATTGATCATAAATGATCAAATTTATGATGTATGACTGGGTGAAGATTCATTGTCTTTTGTAATTTTCCAACAGTCGAAGGGTTGCAACAAATTGTGATCGAAAGATTTGAATTTAAACCATAGCGTCAATTAAATTCTAAAGGAATACATCGAAATTTTTTGGTGACAGACATTTAGAAACGGAAAAAAGATTAATACATAAAGATTGCGAGATTTCTTAGGCAGCTGTTAGGAATGCTCTGTCCTATTCCACGTAATGATCATCCACAAACTTTGATAAGCCATATCGGGAGCACTAATTCCAAAATACAAAGACTGTTTAACTTAAATGTAAAAGTTTGTCTAAAATACTATCTTCGTGTCTCAGATATGCATATCAGTATTCACAAAACTATATAATAATGCATATGATCAATATGTGTAGCACTTTGGGGAACTAGTCGATTTGATAGGATTTCATTTCTTAGGCAGCTGTTAGGAAAGCCAACATCCTTTTACGTCCTCTCTCTGACCTGCTGACACGACACTTATCAACTTTCGCTGACTCCGGGAAAGTTCGCAAATTATTTTCAACCTCCATGTGTGATCGTCACCCAATAACTGGATTTACAGCAGCACGGCAATCTTGCTCTTCTTTTGCTCATATGCAGATATTCCTCCCAATAAAAGCCATTGATTTCTGACGATGATTTTCTGAAATGAGAAAAAGCACGAATTAAATAACACTAATGAATTTGATGAAAATAGATGTGAGCACGCGTGGGCAGGTACGTAACTTAAGGGTGTTAGGTGTGACCCCTTAAATGTTTCGTCGTGCAACAACATGGCACTGAATAGGTATGGTAGGAATTTATTATGATTGTACCTTTATGTTTTTGTCACACTTCGCAAAAAGACAAAGTACATTTGAAAATGCTTTGAAAACATCATGATTATGTCATTTTTACGGCTCAGGGAGAGGTCCGGACACGACACATTTCCCTTGATATTTGTGTTACTTTCTTCAATCTGTCAATTTGGAGCACCTTTTATACTTAACAAAGAAGATGGGAGAGGGCACGGCGGTTTAGCCTATGTCATGACATGGCCCGGACTACCGGATCCAATTTAAAGGGTATACTTTTCCTCTCTGTAAAAGGCACTTTTTTCAAACTTTTGGGAAGTGGAGAGCACATGCCCCCTGTGTCCCGGTTCCGCCGCCTAAGCTGAGATGTGAAATTCAAATGTATCATGTAGTAGCTAAGGCGTAGATTCTTCCCGACTCTGCATGCATTCTGTCAACATAATACTCGGGTAACCAGTCTTTATCGGGTAAGGAAGTGGAATTTTGCGTATCAATAGCGTATAACCAAAAGTTGCCCAAAAAGTGGGGGACGGCGAGGGTCCTAAGTTAAGTTATTTCTGAAAAAAATTAAGTGGAGGGAGGGGGGTGAATGGTTGGATCCTTGGATATACTGGGAATACTGCCCGAATCGTCTAGATATAGGCCTATGAGAATCATGCATGCATCTCCACTCTCGATGATGTTGAGTCTCGGATTTGGAAACTGGGACGTATTATATAAAATACAATACTCAGCCCACACACGTTTAAAATCTTGAGCTTCGATGATATGGACGTTTTGGGGCATCACAAATAAGAAATCTTCAGAGCTTCCCCCTAGGGCTTTGGCCAATAGTCCTGGGCTTCTTCCAGGACTTCACCCGTGAAGTCCACAATTTTGCCCGAATGTTCTCAAATTTCAGGGGACATTTCTCCTCTGCCTAGTTTAGAAATGGTAGCCCTAAATGTTTATCATTAAATTATTTCAATTACATTTTGGAACTCTGTTTTAATTTTCAGCCATTTTGGTGCATCAAAAATAAGAAATCTTCAGAGCTCTCTCGACCCCAACCCAGATTTCGCCCAGGTGCCCTCAGCAGGTACCGTACGCTGTTACGCAATGTCGCATTTGGTACTAGACTATATACTGTTCGCAAGCTGCCAAGCCAAAATCTGTGAAGTGCGGTCTGTTCCCAATTGTTCAATATTGCACGCATGCGTGTACATGTATACTGTGTACAGCGGTGAAAGTTAAAGGGGTGTGTGGATATTAAACCTTCACTATTTAACGTCGGTATTTCATGTCTGTATGAAGGTATATTTCTGCAAACTCCATATCCCCCGGTGGGCTTCTAGACTTTATTCTTAATGTTTCTTCAATTTTCGGGAAATTTCGTTTATTTTCGGGTAATTTTCTGAAAAATGTTTGTCAATTCCTTGGAAATGTCCTTCTTTTTTCAGGCGATTTTCTTCAATTTTCGGAAATTTCATTCATTGTCTAGCAACTTTCTTCAATTTTGTTGTTGTTGTCAATTTTCAAATTGTTGCTAACTTTTACCAAAATTACCATTAATTTTACCATTTGTCCGATATCTTTTTAATTTGTTTTCAATATGTTAATGCTTTACAAATTTTACCTCCCAACAGAAAAGAAAGCATGCAACCCCGCAGGAAGGTGAAATCCTCTGAAATAATGGTAGCGGGTGGGGAAGGAGGGGGAGGGGGAGGCATATAACTGATGGATGGAAATACGCTACGAAAAACTGCGAAAAAAGCATAATTTATCAACAAAAAGAGTTAAATATTCAACTTAGTTTGGATGTTAAGGCCTTACTATAATAAATCATGCACATTTTTTGTGACATCACAACAGGAAAACTGATTGATTTCTTAATGTTCATATTGTCTTCCAATCCTTCACCAGCCTGCCAGCTTTGGATGAATGGAAGTAGCTGAACACGACCGAGATGATTTTCAGCGACAATTAAAAAGAAAAATCTTCTAAAGAATATCTTGTTCAAATTTTAAAGCTCTTTCTGGTGAATATAAAAGTTTTATTTGTCCATACACCTTTAAATTAAAAAGTCTGCACTACAAACTTTTCTTTTTTATTACTTCATTTCCATTTTGATCTAATTCTTTACAAATCTTAATCAATATACAATTATCTTGTGATATATAAGTGTTCAACAATCAGTCCAACACTGTTCAACTGTCAAAGAAATTGAACTTGTATTTCATTCTCTGCAATTCTTTGAAAATATTGTGTTGATAATATGTTTGATACTTTGTGGCGGAAAAACAAAGTGATGTATAAAACAAATCATTTGACAGTTACCTTTGCATTTCTTTTCCCGTTTTTCCTGGGTGAGTATATCCTTGGTTTCTCCTGTCGCTTCTGTCTTGTATCATCACCTCAGCACCTCTTACATGTCCTAGGAACTTCTTCTGTGCTCTTTATGAAATAGAAACAAACTAAATCCAGATATTAAGAGCATCTCTGGAAGATGTACGGCATACGCCCAATATGTATTTGTTAACACACTTCACAATAATAAGTTCAAATAATTTAATGATATACGTTCATTTCTAGTTTCTAATGAGTCAGTACGGCTGAAGGTAGGGGGTATGGTGTTGAAAGAATCAAACAAGTGTGTTCATGTTTAATAATAAAAGTAACATTTCTTTATTTAGAATTAACAATAACATCTTTGTCAACTGATGAACAAGCATATTATTGTTAGGTAACTGCATCTTCTCTTTCTAACTGTCTAAGAAAGTTTGAAAGATATCTCTGCACATGCGTGTAGACTGAGGCAACATTAGCTAAATTACTTAATAATGCAGACCATGAAAGGAGCAAAACATTTCATCAAAATCGTCTTCAGCATTTTGCATCAATATGCAAATTTGTGATGTATTACAGGGCAACTGTGATGTTTTCTATTGTATATATACATCATTTTCAGCAGTGGCGTATTCAGCTTTCGGTGCCAGGGGGCAAACGATCGAAAAAAGCTGTATCGAGAGGTGTGGGAAGCTACAGTAGGGTGTTGTGGAAAACTGCCCCTGGTAAGATTTCACCTTCTCGGGGCATGTTTTCTTCTTGGTTGGGAGGTCAAATTAACATAAAGTTGCAAATTAAGACGGTAAATTTGGTCAAATTATTGGAAATTTTGATTAAAATTTTGGAAATTTTGGTAAAATCATTATAAATTTTGGTAAAATCATCAAAAATTTTGGTAAAATTATTGGAAATTAAGCTAAAATTATTGGATACCTGAATTTCCCGAAAATGAAGAAAAATTCCAGAAAATTTTCTGAACATCGAAAATATGCCCGAAAATGGAAAAAAAAAAAAAAAAAGAAAAAAAGTGCCTGAAAGCGAAGAAAGTTTTCCAAAATTGGGTGATATTTAATCAGTTCGTTGTAGTTAATTTCCCAAAAACATGTATATTGTATACTGGCTACTGGTTAATCCCGCTGCTAATATTTTATTTACGAAATTTCGCCAACGGCAAATTTCCCCCATGAACCCCCTCCCCCACCCGCTGAATACGCCACTGACTTTTTAAGTGACTAAGATTAGGAAAGAATGTTAATTTTCAGCTGTCCGCCATTACCATTTTATAAGGGGTGTCGAAAAGAACTCTGGCAAGGGGGAGGAAGGCGGGGCACAGTATTTGAGGGGCACTTCGTTTCCAAAAAGGGCACCTTTGTAAGTTTTAGAGAAAGTGGGGAGGGGGCGTACCCTGGCTTTAGGGTTTTAGCGTAGGCCATACATGTTGTTCTTTCTCCAAATGTATACTACGTGATAAATTTGGTATCTTAATTTGCCCCCTCTACCCCCTCCTTTCTTTCCTGGCTTAATTTTGCTATGGGTTTGATTTAGGGAGCCAGAACCAATATTGGCATTATTAAGTATTTGCTTTGAAAATTATTGGGGGCCATGGCCTCTTCTGTCATGACTCTTGGTGTCAGGCTTCTGGTATATGATATGCTTCAATTGTGTCAAATAAATACTTAATGTATGTTACACCTTCTATGTACTATATGTAGAATTTATATTTCATAGTATTTGTTTTCAAGCTTCAAGAATAACCTAGAATACTGAATTTCATATAACTTTCAAAAAAGCACCTTCTGCCCGGTCCGCCGTCAACTTTCAAAAGACTACCGCCTGCCAGTGGCCCCTTTCCCACGTGGTTCCGAAATCGCTGCCTGGTAATTTAGCGTTGGTTAAACTTTGATTTGTCACTACTCCAAAACTAAAGGTGCTATTTTCAAAATTCAAAAACAGATCTGCTCTGATTCTAATACTTATTCAATTAGTGTATAAATGGACTTTTAAGAAAAGATTAATTTCTAAAAACATGACATTATTTTCTACGAAAAAGGAGGAGATGAGGTGACGAGAGATGACATTGAATTGGACTCAATCACTTTTACTGTTTTAGCAAGGTTGAAACCATAAAAATGTCTTTCATCTGTCCGTGGGAATAGCAAAAGTATGCAAAATATTTCATAACAAATATATTTATTTCCCAATGGGAAGGGAAGTATATATTTAATGAAGGTAATGAACATCTATTGCATAGTAGATAGGTCTAATTTTGTGTGTAAGGCAATTAATTGTGTTAATATAAATTGAATTTGTTTTCTATAATTTAGGGTTTTAGTGAAATAACAGCGTGAATTTAAAAGAAATTTATCAGACAAAAATTCATTTAAAAAATTGAGTTGTGTTCAATCCCATACATAATAGTTTTGCAAAAGTGCAAAATAGAAGAAAAACAGTTAAAGTAAGTTAACCTAATTTGTCAAGTTGCATTAAAAAGCCTATAAGCATTTTATTGCAATACCCTGCTCAGTCGAAGTTCTGAGGAAAATATGAATTCCGTGTATTTTCAAGAGACGTATGGTTCAGGCAGTGAGAAGCGGAAATATTTCCAATCCTTTTCTGGAAAACTTCAGAGAAATGATAAACGTAGGGTCAACTTTACGTCCTTCTTGGTTGTTTTAAAGGTACATATCATCAATATAAAAGTTTTTTTTCATGTTTTGCTATGCTGAGTTACTTTGTTACTGTATGTACTTGCGTTAAACTAGTTGCGCGAAAATAATTTATTATTCTTGGAGACATGTTGGAGTCGTACACAACGTATACGGTATGAAGTATGATACAGTTCTTAAGACTTCGAAATGTTATTATGTAGTAAATGGTTACAACTATTTGCTGAATTATTTTTTTGTTATATATTATTATAAATTTTATTTTCAAATGGACAAGTCCTAAACTTAAAGAGGTAGGCCTATGCCTATCACTGTCACAGTGTCACAAAATTATCAGGACGGACAGGCCAAGGTATGTGTGTGGGTTGTGGTGTATGTGTGTGGGGAAAGAGGAAGGGGGGGGGGGGGAGGCTGGTGAAAGTTCTAAGTTGTTGTTTAGGGTTTCCACTTGTCATTTATAGTTGTGATTAGGACTGTGATGTGATTGCAGCTTTGAATCGCAGTAAAAACATGATCTGACTGAAAACTGAAATCGGTAGGCTAATCAGGCTTTGTTATGGCAACCATAGGGGTCATGTTAGGCTCCATATGCAATACCGGCATTTCGACAAGAAATTCAATTCTACAAAAATACCCCAGCCTACTTGTAATTATGACTCCCGAAAATCATGAGATAAATTCCTTCCCCATCTGATTTTCGATAAAATAAATCACTACCCACATCTAGCTCGAAAATCCTAGCTTTTATATGGTGATGATGTATCCCTCAGTGTTATCAATGGGTTGTTGAGAGTTGCTTTTGTTTTGAATTGGCGCCATCTACAGCTAGAGGTAATTAGCCAAAATCCTATATCATTCTTCAATCTTTAAAAAAACATGCATTATTTTAACCTAATTTGATAAGAAAGATTCATCTTAAAATAACACATAGAATTTACATACTTTCAACTCACTCAATTTTACCTTAAAACGGGAATGACTTGATTTGAACAAAACGGAAGTCTAAAACTTCGGTAACCATATTGTTAATGAATTAATTTCATATTACCAATACTCGCAGAGATGTATATTCAACACCTTATATGCCATTAAAATTTACCGTAGACACTGTATTAACTTTCCTGTTTCTCTTTTGATAAGCTGCTTACTATCATGTATGAAAACTTCTCTGAGAACCTAATGTGGATTGGTGTGAAAAGACTTTGTTTATGCGAAATTACCTTTATCATATCATAATTGTTTTTGCGTGGATTCATACAAAGGTAACATCTCTAGGAAGACATTAATATAAATTATAATTACCTTCCCGGATTCTGTTTTACTACTTTTGAGATACATCCAATGGTTTTTAAGCCACTAAATCTCAGGATATAAATGTAATAGAATGTAAAGAAATCCTGTGAGAATGTGATGTCATAACTTGTTTGATTTTAGTCCTTTCTACACAAATGAAATGAGACAGATTTAATATACCTCTTTAACAGAACATTTGTTTAATGTTTCTTAACCATTTTGTTTTGTTTGAAGTTCTCTTTCATACTGTTTAAGATGAAAGTGATTGGACACTGAAATGTTTTAAGGAATATGTCTAGTCATTTTTGTGAGTATAATGATCGATCGGGGATGTTTTTAAGAAAGGTGCCAAATAACCACAATTTGTGGACTACTGCATAAAGTTCCACATGTTTCCTGTAAAATTTAAATATTAGCTTCATTTTGTATCAGTCAAACCTCAAAATGAACATCTTTTTAACATCCTTAGTCTACATCATGCAGTTGGGTAGGTTAATAATGTTTGCAATTTGAAATTTGTTCTGGGATATTAATTGAGATGGGTGATCTCCTTGGAAATTTGTGGTTAGTTGAGTGGTTTGAACTTGTTATAGTAACATAATTCTAGGCTGCTTTAGTTCAGTTTTCATATTCTCTGCTGTGACATTGCATACACATAAAAAGCAGATTGCACCTTTGTGGTGGGTGGGTGAGTTACGTAGTGGGATGTACAGTTAGACCCACACTTGTGACTTTATGCTCAGCAGTATGAAACCACTTTGAAAGGGATACCTTTAAGCACAAAGCCACAGATCAATGCAAGTTTTTCTCCTGAGTGAGAAAAGCTTGGTAATTTGCATGAAATCTTGATTCTATATCATGTCATAAATAAAATTATATTTTTGTTATTTATAACTTTAATTTGATGTGAAATTTGTCATGATGGGGTGCACTCTGTACACGCAATCTGTTAAGACGTTTAATTGGAACACAGACAATTTTGCATGAGGCACAGTACTATGACTGTCTTCCACCCCTACCATTTCTAGTCTTGTTCTGTAGCTTGATATAGTTGTGCTTTGTTTTTCTAATATTCCTTTTTTGGTTATTTCCACAAAACAGACCATATTCCTTCCTCAAGGTTATCCAGAAAGTGTAAGTGAAGATTACCTGATCTACCAAATATGGGACACCCTTCAGGTGAGGACATCATTTTGGTATTCTGGTATAGTATGACAGCTTTCTTCTGGGGACAATAATATTGAATTACTTTCCTTGCCTAAGTGCAAGCAAATTGTGCATAAGCCAGTGTTGCTACTGTTCAATGTGTACCCATTAAGCAAAGTTAAATGCTGTTAAATGTGTTTATCATTATGAAAATGGATGACTGATTGACTTTGAATGATTTTTTTCCCATACTCTAAAGCAGCCCAAAAGGTCATTTGGGTGAAATAGTGATTCTAGGAAATTTTGTAGATGCAGTTGCCTAATCAACTGTTTCCATGTTAAAGCAGATACAAAAAGCAATTGCTTATCGTCTGGCATATTTGACTCTGAATGTCGCAGTGCCTTTAAACCTTAACAAACAAACAAGCTGATCATGTGAGAAAGGTGCATGGCAACCCTGACATACTGTACCCATTGAACAAATCAATATTTGGTGCCACAAATTATTTAGTAGTTTGGTTGTAGTAATCATTGCTCATTTAGTAGCCTTTAGTTATGCAAAATCATTATTGGTCATAAAATCAAATTTCCCAAAACTTCTTCTTTCACTTGATATAAGTAAACAATATCTATTCTCTTTATTACAGATTCTAGTATAATGTACTTCACATTATATAATTTGTATTAACTTTAATAACCATCATTGTTAATATGTTTTATATGTACATTTGTCAGTATTATATCAAGAAGTAATGACTATTTTACAGGCATTTTGCAGCAGCATAACAGGAACACTGGCAACTCATGCCATGCTGAAGGGAGTAGGTGTAGGAGATGAAACAGCCACTGCAGCTGCTGCTACCATTACATGGCTACTCAAAGGTAAAATGAGCATTAATTATGGAGTACATTGTATAGCTTAAATATGCAGCATTTCTGCAAACATGTAAAAACCATTTTGCTTTTAGTTGACTTCTTAATAGGGAGGCTATAGTGAAAATTCAAAGTGGCATGTAACTGTCTATAAATCGGATTAAATGGAAGAGGGTAGTTGCAGGAATAATCAAATAAAAAAGCAATTATGTGATTAGGCAAAACAGTTCTCAAGTTATGATAAAAAATGATGTCACTTGGATTATCCCAAATTTAATTGCTGTTTCCATGACAACCAGAATTGTTACTTCAAGTTTGAAGAATTAAGCATTTTTAAAGCTTAATAATTGTTTGGACATGTTATTTTACCACTGTTATCAAATGTTTTCTTATTCTGTATAATATTGTCTTCAGCCTGAAACAAATGATTGAAAATATGATATCGTTAAAGAATTAATGACATTGTTAAAGTGTAAGCAAATCATAACATAAATTTAATTGGGAAAAGTGGGACAAATGTGTTGTACTGTAAAATTTGCTAAATTTGATCTAAATGCAGTTTTGAAACCAAATAAGCTTTTCTTAGCATATGGCTTAGCCAAGTATAGAATAAACATTTAAGGGCATAATAAACAAAGGGAAAGTAATTAACAACCTAGATTTAATTACCATTGACGAAACTAAGTGGGACAATTCATTGGGTCAAAGTGTACAAATCTAAAAAAAAATAATTGTGCTTCAAATAAAATAGTTAATCTGACAGTTGTAAGAATCTAGCTAAAATGTGTATGATTTAAATAGCAAGACAAGCAAACACATAATTAACAAATTAATTAATAATCATATCAAATTGATTGGAATTCTCCACATTTAAGGTTATTTACTATGTTCAAAACTTTGCATTTAACTTAAGTAATACCAAGTTGAATGAGTTGTTAACAGTGTAAAACATATTCCATTAGAATGTTGAAATAATACAACCATTTAACTACTGATTAATTGTTAATAAATTAATTAATTATGAATATCAATTAAATTGTTAATAGTATGAATACAAAATGCATCAATTTTAGTTAAAAAATGAAGAAAAATCAAATATTAGGCCTATGTTATGAAATTAATTATTTGTTTCATTTAGTCAAAAGTTAAGTTTCTCTCAGCTATAACATTATTAAGCAAATTATACACATAGATCAAAACAATTCATGATGGTACACACGTAATAACAGTGTACTCCAATGTTCGGTTGATCAAGAGATAAAAACTCCGGCACTCACCTAAAAATTAAAAGGTCATTGGCCTAGGTAGTTGCAAATGAATTTGATGAAAGTTTAAACTTACAAAAGTACAAATAAAAAAATTAGTGAAAGTTCTGGATTAATCCTAACATCTTTAATATTATAAAACTTGAGACTGTCATACATAGCAGCGTACCAGCAATGTTCAGTTTATTGAGAAATGTACTTGCTTACAAAAAACAGCTTGGCCTAGCTGCAATGATTTTTGAGAAAGAAATAATAAATCAAAAAATGATTTCTTTCCGCAATAAGTGTATTTAACAAATTATACACATAGATCAAGAAAATTTATGATGGTACATACACAATAACAGCGTACCTGCAATGTTCGGTTAATCGTGAAATTATAACTCCCCCCCCCTCCCCCCCAAAAAAAAAAAAAGAAGAAAAACAACAAGCCCTTGGCGAAGCTAAACAGCTGCAGAGATTGTGCTAAATAATTTCAAGATTTTTTTTTACAGCAATATTTAAGAATTTAAATTCAAGATGGTCCATACACAATAACACTAACGTAATTAATCACAGTAGGCCATGGGTATAACTTAAGGGGGAGGGGTTGTTACACCCCTCCCTAGAAAACTTTTTTCATTGGGCAATTCCAATTTTGACTATTTCGTTGGGCAAAAAATGGCCCAGTATTGAAATAAAATTGTAGGAAATATATTATGGTTATATCATTATATTTTTTGTTACTTAGCAAAAAGACAAAATACTTTTGAAAATGTTCTGGACTACTGGATAACATAATAGTTTTTTGTTGCCTTCATGGCCATACCAGCACCCTCCCCTCCCTACCCCCTCCCTTCCGTTGGTTGGATATTGATCTTAGTCTGGCAGAAATATAGAATATCATATATCAGAGTATATCTCAGTCATGACCAACTGCCCGACTCACCTAGATATCTGATTTATATCCTCCCGACTGCCGATTGGCACTTGACTACATATGCATGATGCTGACCTGGTGACAATATCATACTTGGGCACTTTGGGCACTAAGTTGGGCAGAGATGTAAAATGTTGGATGTACTCTTTAAATTGGAGATACAGCTTAATCATGCCTGAATGTTTATATCAGAATCATGTCCTCCTGACTTGTCATCATGCTGACAACATTAGGCACTTACTTGCTCAGAGATTTCAAATGTTGGATGTCTGTATGTCCAATTTAAATAAGATATGCCAATATTGTGCCCCGATCACGGGGCGTAGCCAGGATAAAATGTCAGGGGGGGCCAAGCCAAACCAAACCAGGGATGATGTGATAACGTGTTTTATGAGCAGTTTTGACACAATTAATGGACTGATGGAATATATTGAAACAAGGGTGCATGGTCTTATAAGCAGGAAGCATAGAGAAAGGTCTTTCCTGAAAGGTTTTCTCAGATGGGGAAAATTGGGAAATTATTAACAAAAAATTGGAGGAAATTTTGGTAAAATCATTGAAAATTTGAGTAAACTTTGGCAACATTTCTGATATTTGATGAAAATTGTAGGAAAATTGAAAGAAATTTCTCTAAAACTGAAATAGGGTATCCCAAACATTGAAGGAAATTTCCCAAAAATTGAAGACAACTTACCAAAAATTAAAGAAAAACTGCCCAAAATTGAAGGAAATTTTTCAAACATTGAAGGGAAGTTCACAAAAATTGAAGAAGATTTACCAAACATTTAAAAAAAAATTTACTAAAAATTAAAGAAAAATTGCCCTAAAATAAAGGATATTGTTCAAAAATTGAAGAAAACTGCAAGAAATTGAAGGAAATTATCCAAACATTAAAATTGAAATATACTGAAAATTAAAGATAATTTACCAAAAATGAAAAAATTACCAAACATTGAAGAAAATTTACAAAAATTAAAGAAAAATTGCCCCAAATTAAAGGAAATTGTTCAAAATTGAAGAAAACTGCAAGAAATTGAAGGAAATTTTTCAAACATTGAAGGAAATATACTGAAAATTAAAGATAATTTACCAAAAAATGAAAAAAAATTACCAAACATTGAAGAAAATTTACCAAAAATTAAAGAAAAATTGCCCCAAATTAAAGGAAATTGTTCAAAAATTGAAGAAAACTGCAAGAAATTGAAGGAAATTTTTCTAAACATTGAAGGAAATATACTGAAAATTGATGAAAAACTGCCCAAAAATGTAAAAAAAATTCCAAACATTCAAGAAAATTTACCAAAACTTGAAGAAAAATTGCCCTAAAATAAAGGAAATTGTTTGAAAATTGAAGAAAACTGCACGAGAATGAAGGAAATTTCCTAAAATTGAAAAACATTTCCCAAATATCACAAGAAATTTACCGACAGTTGATGAAAATTTATCGTAAATTGAAGAAGAGATATCCCAAACATTGAACTGTTGAAGGATTTTCCCAAAAATTCTAGAAAACTTACCTAAATTTAAAGAAAATTGCTCTAAAATGAAGGAAATTTGCCAAAAATTGAAGAAAATTGTACAATATTTGAAGAGCAATTGTCCCAAAATAAAGTAAGTTTTCCAAAAATTACACGAGAATGAAGAAAATTTTTTAAAGATTGAAAGTTATTTCACAAACATTGAATGAAATTTCCCGAAAATTGATGATAATTGAACGATAATTGAACAAAAATTGAAGAAAAATTGGCCCAAATAAAGGAAAATTTCCAAACATTGAATGCCAATTTATCAAAATTGAAGAAAGTTTACCAAAAATTGAAGAAAAATTGCCCCAAAATAAACTGATAAAGGAAATTGTTTGAAAATTTAAGAAAACTGCACGAGAATTAAGGAAATTGCCTAAAATTGAAAGACATTTCTCAAACATTGAAGGAAATTTGCCAACAATTTATGAAAATTATCGTAAATTGAAGAAAAATTGCCCAAAATTAATCGATAAAGGGAAATGTCCGAAAATTCAAGAAAACTGCATGAGAATTAAGGAAATTGTCCAAAATTGAAAGACATTTCTCAAACATTGAAGGAAATTTACCAACATTTGATGAAAATTTATCGTAAATTGAAAAAAATTACCCAAAATGAAGGAAATATTCTGAAAATTACACAAGAATTAAGGAAATTTCCCAAAGATTGAAAGATATTTCTCAAACATTGAATGAATTTTCCCAAAAATTTACGTAAACCGTGATTACAAATTATCTCATGGTAAAAAGTATCATCGGAAAAATTTCATGGGGGGGGGGGTATGCTTGGCCCTCCTTCTGGCTCCACCCTTGGACCCGACATATATGACATTGCTTCTTGGAGCACCGTCACTCAATATTGAATAGTGTACACGATGTGTCATGCTTAAACCATTCCCAAAATAAACTCCTTACATATGTAAGTACATGTACAGCATATGTATAATTGTACACTATATGTATGGGGTGTAGGGCAGTTACGCGTGAATTTTCAGTGGCCTTGAGATGTTCAATTTTCCAACGTGTAAAATCAGAACATCGCTGATGTAAGGACACAAATCTTTCATGAGATACATCTCAATCATGCCCGAATCGTCTAGATATCAGTACCATCCCCAATCGACTCGACATGATTGATGCTGATTGGGCTCGGGTTGGGCAACTGCAGGGGACATATTTATGAAAATGCCCGCCCAAACACGTTTAAAGTCAAGAGCCCTGATGATCATGAGCCGTTTTGGGGCATCAAAAACTAAAAATCTTCCAGAGGTTTTGCCCCTTGGACCCTATCCATGAAGCCAACAATTGTGACTGAATTTTGAGGGGAAATTTATCCCCTGCCTGTTAAATGGTAACCTAAATGATTATCTAAGTAAAATTTAATATTATAATTTGAATTTCCTTTTTTTCATCAATTACATTTCAAATTTTTGTGTTGATTGATTGTACCAAGACTTCACCATTGAGCCAAGCAAGTTTTGCCCAAATTCTCTCAATTTTCAGGGGAAATTTCTCATCTGCCTGTTAAAAAATGGTACTGTAACTCAAATGCTTATCAGATTCTAACATTAGACTTTAAAGTAGTCTTCTTTTTATCGATTACATTTTGGAACTATGTCTGTTTGTGAAGATTTGTAGCCTTTTGTGACACGAAAAGCAATGAATATTTAGACCCAAGGCTTTACATATGAACTCCTGCACAATTTTGCCCGAATTTTGTCAGTTTTTAGGGGACATTTGTCCTCTGCCAGTGTTTAGAAATGGTAACCCTATATAACTGTATAATGCTTATGCGAGTAGATTTTAGCTTGAGAATTTAAAATTGTCTTCTTATCATCACTTAAATTTTCCAAACTTTATCATTTTTTTCAGACATTTTGGGGCATTAAAGACAATAAATCTTCATAGCTTTCAGGGGCTTTACCTCCTGGACCCCTTCCAAGTGGGACTTCTTCTCCTAGAGCCCACTCTTGCTTCACCCCATGACTCCACGATTTACATTTTGGAACTTTGCATTGATTTTTAGCAATTTTTGGGCATTAAAAGCTAGAAATCTTCAGACCAGAGCTTCGCTCATGAATCCCACAATTTTGGCGGAAATTTATTAATTTTTTTCATGCCTGTTTAGAAATAATAACCTAATGCTTTTTCAGTTATCCGAGTAGATTTAAACATTCGTTTTTCAAATTGTCCCCTTTCATCACTTACATTTTGGAACTTTTGTGTTGATTTCAAATCATTTATTTTTGGGCATTAAAAACAAGAAATCTTCAGAGCTTCCAGGGCTTCGCCCTTGTACCCCTTCCAAGGCTTTGCCATTTTGTCTGAATTTTCTCTATGTTCAGGGAAAATTTCTCCTCTTCCTATTTGGAAATGGTAATTTTCATCCAAGTAGGTATCAATATTAGAATTTGAAATTGTCTTCTTTTCATCAGTTACATTTTGGAAATTTGTGTTGATTTTAAACCATTATGGGGGCATCAAAATCAAGAAATCTTCAGAGCTTTCAGGGCTTTGGAAATTTGTGTTGATTTTAAACCATTGTGGGGTATCAAAAGCAGGGAATTGCAATTCCCTGTCAAAATCAAGAAAACTTCAGAGCTTCCAGCGCTTTGCCACTGGACCCAAGCTTCCAAGGCTTCGCCCATAAACCGCACAATTTTGCCCGAATTTTCTCTATTTTCAGAGGAAATTTCTCTTCTTTCTGTTTCAAAATGGTTATTTTTATCTGAGTAGATTTTAACATTATAATTTGGAAAAAAGTCTTCTTTTCATTTTGGAAATTTGTGTTGATTTTAAACTACCACCAAAGTCAAGAAATCTTCAGAGCTTCACCCTCAGACCCAAGCTTCCATGGCTTCGCACATGAATCATACAATTTTGCCCACAGTTTTTCTCAATTTGCAGGGAAATTTTTCTCAATTTGCAGGGAAATTTTTCTTAATTTGCAGGGAAATTTTCCCCTCTGCCTGTGTAGAAATGATAACTTGAATGATTATCTGTGTAGATTTTAACATTAGAATTGAAAATTGTCTTCTATTCATTAATCAAATTATCGAACTTCATATTGATTTTCAGCTATTTTGGAGCATCAAAAAAAAGAAATCTTCGTAGCTTCCGGGGTTTTTCCCCCTTGACCCCAACCAAGGCTTTTGCCACCATAGACCTCACCAGGGACCCATAAGCGGAAACACGGTGTTACACAGTGCCACATTTGCCACATCAGTGCTGTACCCAAAGCCAAAATCTCTGGCGACGCCATTAGTGGGGTGGGGAGGGAGGGTGTGAATCTGTTCTCAATTGTTCTACTATATTGTGTGATTGTACAGACACATATATATCGTTTATAAGTCAGGCAAATAAACATTTTCGTCACGCAAATTTTTCTTAAAACCTCGTGGGCTCGAAGTCAAGTTACACCCCTGCAGTAGGTCTACACAGGCTTTAAACACTGCAGATTGCAGGCGAAAATGGCTGCTACACAGTGGTTGCTACACACTACTGACTCAACAGTGTAAGTCAACATGCGTGTAATAACACAACAGTGGTTGCTACACACTGTTGCTACGTTACATAGGTGTTGTACTGTTGCTGTACTGGTGCTACACACTGGTTGCTACACACTGGTTGCTACACACTACTGACTCAACAGTGTAAGTCAACATGCATGTAATAACACAACAGTAGTTACGTTACATAGGTGCTGTACTGTACTGTATGCCGAAATTGGCGTAAAAATTACTCTAAATCTGGCTTATTAATCACTTAATTAAAACTTTAATAAAAAATAAGATGCTCAACACTATTAGAAAAGGCAAATTAATAGGAATTGACAACGAAATGCAGGAATCCCAGCTACCCCAGCATTGTTTACAACTTCAAAAAAAATTCCAGGTCTACATTATGACTCAATTGTGTGAATGGGGCATTGTAGCTAATAATGTCCCATTTTAAAGATAAAGAATATTCTCTTTCAAACAATACTTGAGTTTTTGCAATTACAATTTACAATTATAATAAAAATAAAATAGTTTTCAACTTTCTACAAAAAAATCATTGGAAACTTAAAATTCAGGTATCATTAGAAAGCTTGAAATACTGTCTTTCTATCTGGCCACATATCAGATATGATAAAATAACGATGTATCGATGATTGCCCTGTAAATACCCCACCCATACAACACACAACATAATATTATGTCCCATTAATTTCACAGAGCTTCAAGTCCCCGATATAGCATCCAACACACAACATAATATCATGTCCCATAAATTTCACACAGCTTCAAGTCTCTGATATAGCATTTTTTCATCATCATGTAATTCACTCAAATTTTCATCAAGTTGCATAATTTTGGTCTTTATGAAAGGTAATACTACACAAATAATAATATTATTCCAACTTTTACTATGTTTTAATCAAAGTATTGATAACTTAAGTTAAAAAGAAGTATTTTTTTAACACCTTTAATTGTGAAAATAGTAAGTGCACATGCTAGCAAATTGTGAAGTCGTAAAATCAGTGGTTGCAATTCACTTTGGGACTGAAATTTTATCCCTTTGGCCTCACTATTCTTAGTGTTAAATTTTCATGTTTGAACTTGATGCACTGCTTATTGTAAGTGGTGTACTACTTTTGTGTTCTTATGAAGATTGTTTTACTTAACCCTTACTCTACCATGCGGCGATATTATTGCTCTTTTGGGTTCCCCATCTTTGACTCCGCCTCCCAAGCGCATTTTCAAAAAAGTGCTGGTAGAGCAAGGATTAATGAACCTGCGACAAGTGCGCCAATGCAAAAATATATGCAGCATGATCCTGGTGAGCGGGTCACTGAAATGGAAAGAGCCCGAATCTGCTGCTTGGAAGACAGAGGACCCTTCAATAATCAGCCCTTGGATTAACCCTTACTCTACCATGCGGCAATATTATTGCCGCTTTGGGTTCCCCATCTTTGACTCCGCCTCCCGAGCGCATTTTCAAAAAATGCTGGTAGAGCAAGGGTTAATGAACCCGTGACAAGTGCTCCAATGCAAAAATATATGCAGCATGATCCGGTGGGCAGCCCAGCGGGTCACTGAAGCGAATAACCCGAATCTGCTGCTTGGAAGACAGAGGACCCTTCAATAATCAGCCCTTGATTGGCCCTTACTCTGCCATGCGGCAATATTATTGCCGTTTTGGGTTCCCCATCTTTGACTCCGCTCCCGACATTTTCAAACAAATCTTTGACTCCGCCTCCTGATCGCCCAGCTGAAGCGAATGAGCCCGACTCTTAAAAAGGTTCTAATCAGCCCTTGAGACCCTTATTCTACCACGTATTATCGGTTTAATGACATGTCATGCATTTAATATAGTGAATAGAATGCACCTACATGTATCATGGGGTGCCAGATCTCCAAATTCACTGTATTTAATCCTACTAAACCTCTTTGAACCTTAATTATTTCAAACAAAATTTTGTTTTTCTCATAAATTGTACAGGTGCAAGTTTATTTGTGTTTTGCTGGGAAAGTTTTTGTAAACCTGAACTCTTTTCTCATGTCAATGCCTCTAAGTATTAACTACAAAGTGGTATTTGAGTAAAAAAATCTCATTTGATGCAATGTGGTGCTCCCTAAGAATAAATGTTATTTGTGAATTACTAAACTGAGACTCGAGTATAAGCAAGTATCTAAATGTATGGAATGTGGTACATTTGAATGATTTCTGATAAACATTTGGTGTGCTAGGTAGAATCTGTTGGAAGGTTACAAGATTTTGCTCCCCGTTTTGGAGTAATTTGCAATGTTTAACAATACTTCAAAACTCACAGATTAGGAAGTCATTGAATTGTGGCTTTGTATTGTTTTCTAATGTTCAGATAAATTGAATTACCTCACAGATAACATGGTTCTTGGATTAATGTAGTATGTAAATGATTATTATTTGCCTCGCAGATGGGACAGGAATGGCTGGAAGAATTCTCTTTGCATGGCACAGTGGGTAAAGTACACTCACATGATTTCAAGATTTCTTTGCAACTGTTTCCTTTCACTTAACAGTCTTTTTGTTAAATCACACTAAGCACATCTTAGTGCTATTGGTTGGTTAAAAATTACAAAAGTGCTGAGAGGGATTTCAGAGCAAAGATTTTACCTACAACATTGCTGCAAAATATTCCAAGCTTACAAATTGTCATGGATGCATCAGTTTCCTGTATTGCATAAAAGTAAACATATTACTGTTGACTTCATGTTCCCTTAAACTTAAAAAATCTAAAACTCAAAGACTACTATGTAATTGATGAAGTGTTTGTTATGTAAAAGGAATGTAAACTATATGTTTGCACATACAGTATGTGGAGGGACTAATTTGTTCACAAAATAAGGCATATTTGGTTCATCCAGAATTAAAACTACATTAATATAATTTGCTAGATTTGTATTGTATTATGTTTAATCAACATAGAGTCTATTGTATTAAAGGATTAGTTCAGAAGTCAGGCATGTCTATCTCATATGAAAGAGGCCTCCAAAGAAACAAAATAGTGAAGAAAGCATTCTAAAATCTTATTTTGTTAAGGAGTTATTAAAGTTTAAAGCTCTATCTTATCTGTGTAGAAATGACTGGTGTGATAAGTCAACTATGTAAGGTTGGTGCCCTCATCCTCACATTCTTAACAATTGTTAATGTTTTTTGAAGAAAAGTAATTTTACTTTTCTACTATTTAAGTTATTTTTTTTCAAACTTTCTTTAGGTATTTAATTATAATCAACCTTACTTATAGGTCGCGGAGCAGTATTTCAAGAAAATTCCACGACAATTGCACACATTTTTACGAAAATAATATAAAAAAATTAAACTGAAGGAGATTTGCCGATTTTGGAACAAAACATCGAAAATTGAAGAAAATTTCTAAAAAAAATTAAAGAAAACTTCTTGAAAATTCCTGAAAGTGAAAAACATTTCACAAAAAATGAAGCAAATCCCATGAAAATGAAAGAAATTTACGAAAACTGAAGATGATTTGCTGAAAATTTGCTTGACCCCTGAACTAATCCTTTAACTTACAAAAATTTTTTTTTTTTATATTTGCAAAGCAAATTTGATATTCATACAAGAAGTATTTGATCTTATTACATTTGATTTAGCATACACATATGATGCCCTGACAATATGATGCAGATTATTACATATATCCCCATAGAAAGAGATTGTTATTGTTGAAATTCCTACTTTGGAAAAAGGTGTTTGTTTTTCAATAAAAATTTTGAAAAAATTGAAGTTCTGAATTTTCCTGCAATAAAGCAGCTTGAAAAAAATTGTTTACCAAATTTTTTTTTGTAAGGTTGTACTGTAGGTTGTACATATGTAGCATATTTTTTAGGTTGTACATATGTAGCATATTTTGAGGTTGTACATATATAGCATATTTTGGTAGGTTGTACATATGTGCTCATAATCTTGTCAGTTAAGAGTAATATGGGCATTTTTAGTAGGTTGTAACATATGTTTTGCCAACATCATATTTTGTTCTCATGGTTGTACATATGTTTAGAATATTTTAGGAGGTTGATCAGATGGAAATTTTATTTTATTTTATTTTTGCATATGTAGCATATTTTTTTATACATATGTAGCATGTTTTTCTAGTTTCCTGACATAATTTGGTTGTGAGCCATAAAATTGCAGTGTACAAATTTTAGAATACATAAAGTTGTATATAGAGAATATTTTGGTAGGTTGTACATTTGTAGTCTATTTTGGTAGTTGTACAAAACAACCATATTTTGGTAGGTTGTACATATGTAGCATATCTTGGTAGGTTGTTTATATGTAGCATATTTTGGTAGGTGGTACATATGTAGCATATTTTGGTAGGTTGTACATATGTGGAATATTTTCAGTTGGTAGGTTGTACATATGTAGCATATTTTGGTAGGTTGTACATATGCAGCATATTTTGGTAGATTGTACATTTGTAGCATATTTTGGTAGGTTGTACATATGTAGAATATTTAGGTAGGTTGTACATATGTAGAATATTTTCAGTTGGTAGGTTGTACATATGTAGCATATTTTGGTAGGTTGTACATATGTAGCATCTTTTGGTAGGTTGTACATATTTAGCATATTTTGGTAGGTTGTACATATGTAGCATATTTTGGTAGGTTGTACATATGTAGCATATTTTGGTAGGTTGTACATATGTAGCATATTTTGGTAGGTTGTACATATGTAGCATATTTTGGTAGGTTGTACATATGTAGCATATTTTGGTAGGTTGTACATATTTTGTAGGTTGTACATATTTTTGGTAGGTTGTACATTTGTAGCATATTTTGGTAGGTTGTACATATGTAGTATATTTTGGTAGGTTGTACATATATATTTTTGCATATTTTGTAGTATTTTGGTTGTACATATGTAACATATTTTGGTAGGTTGTACATATGTAGCATATTTTGGTAGGTTGTACATATGTAGCATATTTTGGTAGGTTGTACATATGTAGCATATTTTGGTAGGCTATACATATGAAGCATATTTTGGTAGGTTGTCCATATGTAGCATATTTTGGTAGGTTGTGCATATGTAGAAGATTTTCCCTTAAGGGTTTCTTAATGTCATGGATTTGTTTTCTGAAAGGGGTCTTGTTAACTTTCATGTTGATTAAATGTTGACAAGTTTCAAAAACACATTTCAAATTGATGCATTTTAAGATTATTCAAGTGTAGCAAATTTCATAACTTTGTCTCTATTTCCAGATCTCTTTAATTTTGTTTATCCTCTATTCCTGTTTCAGTACCAGTCTAGATAATGAGGCCAAGTCCTGGAGGTAAGAGTGTCATTTGTATTCCATACCAATCTCTGCATTTGATCTGAAAGAATCATGAATTCATGTCATTAAAAAGACATAAAGTCTGATACAATCCTTATTTCATAGAATAGAGGATTAAAATCTAAACTAATGAAAACTGCAAGTCAAAATCATAGGCTGCCATTTTGTTCAATTCTGTGGTGAAATCTTGTGCATGCTGACACTGTTTCCCCAACATTATGGTGTATTTCTTTTAAATTGTATTTAAGTTTTTATTCCAAATTGATGTGACACAAAAGTTTTATCAGCATGTTTTTACAATTTCATATGTACACAAAAATGTCCATGACCCTTACACAAAAGGAATTTTTTTTAGAAAACTTGGGATTGAATTGAAAGAAATGCAAGGCATTCCAACATTCTGCTGAGTTGATGACATCATTTTCTGCATGTTATAAAATCAAAATGGTGACTCCCATAGTAGTATCATTAAAGTTTGTTATAATTACAAACATTTTGTAAGATTGCTCCAGGAGGTATGCAACTTGATTAGAAGATTTGTTATTTTATTCTTAATAATGAAACAAAAATTATGTCAGACTTTATGTTTCCATTAAGATTGTAAAAATCAAAGCAACCTTTGCACACCTCATACAAGTCAGCTTTTCAGTCAGTTATTACAGCAATTTAGTTTCGTTAAGTTTATTTCGTTTGGGTGCAATTTTCAGTTTAACTTCATAAATTTCATTTTTAATATTTCTGAAATAAGCAGAGCAATAAAGAAACTGAAACTTACATGTAACTTGAAACTTTACTGAAATTTGTATAGAATGTCCTTTTAAGTGAATTTGCCTTTGATATACAGTATGCATGGGTCAGAATATTGGACATTTTAAATTGTTCATATTTTGCATTTATTTTGGATCAGTAAAAGACACTTAAAACAGGATCTGTGTTCCATTTTATACTTCAATGAAAGACCACAATGTTAATTTTAAGTACTGCAGAAGCAAAAGGAAATGGCAGGAGCTTTAAAGCTTTTAAGTTGAAACCATTATAATCCCATGTTCTTATCCCATTAGGTTATTTGCAGATATTTTGAACGATGCTGCCATTTGCTTTGAGCTGGTGTCACCTTTCTTTCCAGGTTATTTCACTTTGATTGCTTGCATATCTGGACTCATGAAGGTATGCTGTATTGATATGGCTATCACAGAAAAGTTTTTACATGTAATGTATATTAAAGTGTTTGCATACAAGACTGAGAAATATACAAAGATCATAAGTGAACAGGCGGGGTGGAAGGGATACTAAAGAAGTCTTAAAATTTTGGCAACTTCAATGGATGTTTTGAGTCTGTATGTCTATGTCTGTTTCAATGGATGTTTTTAGTCTGTATGTATATGTCTGCTTCAATGGATGTTTTAAGTCTGTGTGTCTATGCCTGCTTCAATGGATGTTTTGAGTCTATATGTCTATATCTGCTTCAATGGATGTTTTGAGTCTGTGTCTGCTTCAATGGATGTTTTAAGTCTGTGTGTCTATGCCTGCTTCAATGGATGTTTTGAGTCTATATGTCTATATCTGCTTCAATGGATGTTTTGAGTCTGTGTGTCTATGCCTGCTTCAATGGATGTTTTGAATATGTGTGTCTATGTCTGCTTCAATGGATGTTTTGAGTCTGTGTGTCTATGTCTGCTTCTATGGATGTTTTGAGTCTGTGTGTCTATGTTTGCTTCTATGGATGTTTTGAGTCTGTGTGTCTATGTCTGCTTCAATTGATATTTTGGGTCTGTATGTCTATGTCTGCTTCAATGGATGTTTTGAGTATGTATGTCTATGTCTGCTTCAATGGATGTTTTGAGTCTGTATGTCTATGTCTGTTTCAATTGAAATTCTACAATTCATCACCAGGATATGAAGATGTCACAAAATTCAAAACCTGATTTACAAATGTTAAAACATGTTAGGAAACTAATAAGTATTGAATTGTGGGAACTTTTTCCATATGGGTGCAATGCAGTATTCAATATTAGTGTTTTTATTACTCTTGTCCACGTATTTACTTTAGTCCATTGTAGGGGTCGCAGGAGGTGCAACGAGGGCCGCTCTCACTATGCACCAAGCAAGACGAAACAACATGGCTGATGTATCGGCCAAAGATGGAAGTCAGGTAAAGAAAGACAGTCAAAATCAATCAGAATGTTTAGTTAAAGAGGGAGTTTCACATTTTAACTTTAACTTGATTTACAATATTACTTTCAGTTTGTATATTGCGATATCATGCTTTTCCTGTTAGGAATTCTGTTGGATTGTATTTCAATTTATTCATCTAATTAGTGGTTTAAGTTTAAACCTTAATTGAATTATATTATGCTTCTGACCTGCTGCTCAGCATTTCAGGCACAGATCAGGGTAGTATTGTAAAGTGAAAAAGGAAAAGAAGTTTTTGTTTACTTTACCTGCTAAAATATTGAATGATTCATTATCATCATTATCAGTGTTAAACATTCTAGTAAATACTAGATTGGTAGGAAACCCAAAAGCACATGTTTGAGCTTTTTTCTTTATTTTATTTCAGGAGACTCTTGTCAATCTTGCTGCACTATTGATAGGGCTGGTTATCACACCATTGGTAGCAGAAAATCAAAGGTATATTTTATCATTTGCTTTTATGGTAACAAATTTTTGATCTAATTTTGTGTTAAAGGCTTCCTGTTTCAGTGAAATCTACATCTGAAGGTTTTGCATCTTTTAACTTTACAAGATGACGTGAAGGGTTAGTTACCCCCATAGGCAGCTGTAAGAGATTTTAGTTGAGGAGGGGCAATGCATGATCGATTGGAGGGAAAATTTTAACACCTTTTTAGTGATACATATATTTAAATACAAAAAATAATGATTAACAAATCTTTGGGGAGGGCAGAAGCCCCTTTTCCCCTTTGGCCAGCTGACCATGGCTACTACATAAGAAGGCCAAATTAACACCACCATCTCAAAAGAAAAATACGGGAAAACTAAACAAAATCAAAGCATCCAGAGTTTTCAAAGAACTTATCAATTTTGACTTAAAATTTGGAACAGAATCAGAGCTACCCACCCACTCAGGCAAACCATTCCATTTATTAACAACCCCTTGCAAAAAGTTAAAACACTAAATATTCATCCATGAGAACTCTTTGATCAACTTCAAACTCTTACCACATGTCATATAAGGATTAGTAGAAATGTGCGGCAAATTAAAGGAAGTCAAAGCATCACTACCAGAATGGAATTTCAAACCCTGAATCATATCTCTACATAAACTTCTCAACTCAAGCATGGTCAAACGAAGAATTTGCAACCCAGATTCATAAGAAAGATTCATTACTGTACATTGGGGATAAGTCTAGTTGCTCACACTTGAACCTGCTCCAAAGTGAACTTATCTGTTTCATAAAAGGGACTCCAAAGCACTATCAAGATATGCAGCTCATAAACACCCATCTGTTTGACTTTGAGCTGATCATGGGAGATTACATACATTGGATATTAGTGATTATTTTACATCTTGTCTATAACCTTGATAGGTTACTTCAGTGGTAGACATAGTTCATGAAAGAGAACAAAATTTTCTGTTCTGTTAAGGAGTTATTCAGGTTTAAAGTCTCATTTTTGGTTCCGATGTGATAGCATCAGGAACCTATGCGGTCATGATGGCATGTATGTGTATGGGTGAGGGTGTGTGTGTATGTATGTGTCTATGTTTGTGATGGCTAGCTCGTAAGCGCAATATCTCAAGAACAATACACTGGATTCATGTCGTATGTGGTACACAGATTGCCCATGGTGCGTAGATGTACCCTATTGTTTTTGATGGTGATGGCATGCATATTAATGAGTAAGTCAGGGCTTAATGTAAAAATCATGAAATGTTTATATTTGAACAACCGCATGTCTGATTTCTTTCATGTGTGGTGTAATTATGATGTTAGCTAGTGTGTACATGTTCATGATGTAAAAACGTTGAATTTCATTAATATGCATAGTGAGTAGGGCTTAATATGATTTTTCCAAAAAAAGCTTGTAAACATGATATCTTAAGAACGGTAATCTGGATTCGTGTCATATTTGGTACACTGATAACCCATGATCTGTAGATGTGCCTTATTATTTTGGTTTTGATATCATGCATCTTAATGAGTAGGAGAGGCTTAATGTAAAAATCTTGAAATGTTCATTTTTTAACAACCGCATGTCTGTTTTGTTTCATATTTGGTATAATTATGATCTTAGCTAGTGTGTACATGTTCATGATGTAAAAAATGTTGAATTTCATTAATATGCATAGTGGGCCGGGCTTAATATGATTTTACTGAAAAAAGTTTCTCAACACGGTATCTCAAGAACGGTAAACTGGATTCATCTCATATTTGGTACACAGATAGCCCATGGTCTGTAGATGTGCGCTATTGTTTTTGATGGTGATATCATGCATATTGATAAGTGGGAGGGGCTTTAAGCAAAAAAATTGAAAAAAAGATAAATGAGCAACTGTGTATGTCCGTTTTGCATCATATTGGGCATAATAATTTTGTTGGTTATTGTGTACATGCTTATGTTATCAGCAGATGTCATTAATATGCATGGTGGGCATGGCTTAGTGTGAATGTGCTAAATGATGTAAACACCATACTGTACACCATGAATGATATCAGATTTACGCTATATCAGGTACACAGATGGTTCATGGTCTGTATGTATGTTCTAATGTTGTGGTAGTGAATATAAATGAGTAGGCGGGGCTTACTGACAAATTCTTGAATAGCATAAATGAGCAACCGTTTTTGCATTATACTTGCTACGATAATGTTGTTAATTATTGTGCAAATTGCTAATGTTGTCAACATTTCTATTGATCTGAATGTTTATGAATAAATATCCTGGAACAAATATTTCATGATATGCAATGACAGTAAGTACAAATTTTGCAAATCAATCTGCTTATGAAAAGAAAGCAGCAGAAGCACAAAACCTTTTGGTTCTGGTTGTATAAATTACTGGTGTGGAAAGTCTAATGTAGAAGGCTGTCTTACTCATCATCACCTGCTCACCAATCGTTACCTTCTTGCAAATGATTGGTTCGCTAGTTACCTTTCTAACAAAAAGCAATACGTTTCTCTTAGTGGTATAACAAATATTTATTTCTGGTCTTCCTCAGGGATCTATACTTGGCCCATTACTTTTTCTTTTGTACATAAATGATCTTCCTACACTTAGTAATAAGCTTTCTTTTACCCTGTATGCAGGCGACATAAATATTCACTATAGCAACAAAGAATTGGATTCCCTGATTGATAATGTTTTTTCTAAAATGCGTAAGATTCTTAATTGGTTGAATTATAATCAGCTTCATCTTAACTCCAAAAAGTCCGTTACTATGCTCTTTTATTCCCATCATAAAAGATTCACGTTGTTGACAAGGGTGCCACTATTGTAATCAGTTTATTTCCTTTACCACAGCTAAATTTCTTGGTGTAAGTCAGATAATTTGTCATGGGTGCCCCATGTTGGTGTTGTTAGCAGCAAAGTCTCTCAATCTGTTGGTATAATCAATAAACTAAGTAAATTCCTACCAAGCCACATCCTACTTGCTGTATACAATACTTTAGTTTTTCCCTACCTTAATTACTGCAACATTGTTTGGGGACATGCATGCGTATCCAACTCACATACAAAAGCTCCACATACTTCAAAAGAAAGCTATTCGTGCTGTATCTAAAGCAACTCTTAATGCCCTCTCTCTCTAAACCATTGTTCTTCATGCATAAAACACTTACAATCTTTGACATTGCTACTTACCAAAAACTTCATTTTGTTTATTGTTCTTTCAATAGCATACTACCTAACACATTTTCAGATTTCTTCATGCTCTCTTATTCTTTACATAGGTATTTCACTAGTCATAACTTAAATCTTTGTTTACGTGACCTAAAGCTAAGCTCCGCACAGATATATGTTTGGCATGTTGATGCTAAGTTTCAGGACTCGCTTCCCTCAGATATAAAAATAAAATCTGCTTCCTTGAACGCTTTAAAGTCCTGTTTAAAGAATTATCTCTTATCTGCTTATAAAGACCAATAGTAATATCATTGTTGTCTCTGGTAAAATATTACTATTCTCTGACATAAGTAGGCTGTATGTAAGTTTATTCTAAGCCATGTATTACGCACTCGTATTGTGCATTTTTAAAAATCCTGAATAGTTTTCTTTTAGGAGGTGATAAGGGTAAGTTTAGGTGGTATGGAAGGAGAGGGGGTTAGGGAGGGTGGGGTTTAGGTAGGGTGGGATGAGGGAAGGGTTGGTGTATATACATACTGAATTGATTATCTATTGTCTTGTTGTCTGTTATTGTAGTATAAGGGGGTTTTGCACCCATTAATTAGGTAGTTTTTTGCAAAATCTCAGCCACTGTGTTTATATTTGTTAAACCATGTTACTCTCATTAAGGTTTAATCAATCAGTATATAATTTACAAGATGTATCTAATTTCACTCGATGTGTATGTATATATTGAATTTGTAATTGTTTGGCTGGAAAAAGTATTTGAAATGAAATGAAGGGAAATGAATTGTTCATATATCTCAAAAAAATGAATTCATTGAATTTTTATTTTTATTTCTTCGCTTTGTAAATTCTTGATATTTTAAATAAGTATCAAAGGAAAAATGTAATGAAGTATACAAAGACTTTTGAGAAAGTGAGTATGTGATGTCACAACTTGCAGGGTTCCTGGCAAAACCTTTATTTCTCAAAAATGCTCTTTAAAACCTTTAAAAACCAATAATTTTTGGTTTTGAGTCATGAAAAATAAAAGTACCAAAAATAAACCAGTAAAATTTCATTTACAGTGTTTTATACTAGATATTTCAGTGGAACTAACTATATTGCATATTTGATGTGGACACCCAGGCATGATTCGAAATGCAAAACAGACCACACATGTGGCCTTCACCACAGGGTGGACTGGGGGACACATCCCCAGTCACTGACATAGTAACTTTTTTAATTGCAAAATCTGATAAAATCAGTATTTAATCTCATATAGATAAGACTGGGTAAGAGGAGGTTAATTAGGCCCAAGATGAGAAGTTTTTTCTGGTATTTAGTCTTCCATTCCTTTCCATTGATGCTGATGCTGCAACAAAAAGTAGGTGCACCATGTAAGCTAATTACAGATTAGCATGCCGAAAAGTTTCTGTTTAAGCCTACCTGCACGGGACACCTGAGGTAATCCTGAAAACTCAGGTATGGCAATTACCAACCCGACTTCTTGTTTAGTGTATTGTGTTTCCACTCCAAACAATGATTGTTTATCTGCCATTCCCAAGCACACCACAGCCAAGTAGCTCAAGGCTATTTGTGTGTATAAGATTACAGAAGCCAGTGCTGAGTAATCAGGGCACTTTCGTGATTGAAATCACTCATCCGTGTAAGGTGTCTTAGTGGGAGAAGTTTGTTTGCAAACTGGTGATACAAATAGGTGTGTATCATAATGCCTAGGGTAATAATGTGCATTTACTGTGAATGATTGAGGAACCATTCCTCCTAAGAAAAGGTATTGCTTCACGAGGGTCTTTAACCCCGTGATTTGTAAGTTGCAAAAACTGCTACTTTTTGACTATGTAGTTGCTATATAGACAGTCAATGGTCACATATGCCTTGTGATGTATTTTACATTAAATGAACACTGTGTAATGAGATCTTTTTTTTCTGAATATAGGATTTGAGGTAATTTTCAACAATAAATACGTGGAAACTTGGGAGTCCAGGGAGCAAAAGACCTATTTTTTACATAGATATTGCAACCAAAAAGGAGAGCAGTGAAAAAATGTGTTCCATCATCCATAATTAAGTCAATTTAGGTATTGAAGAAATTTAAGTTCATGTTTATATGACATCTTGAACAAAATTACACTACTTCGATAAATTTACAGTTGTGGTATGCTATTTTTGAACATGTTGATTGTCTCAAATCAAAACCTGGAAGTACAATTTCTGAGCATCGATAGAGGGTCAAAAATTATAAAACTTTTCAATCTCAGCTCCAACCATAGCAGTTTTGGTTCTGGTTGAAACTGCAAATACCTTTGATGGTTATCACAAACAGGTCAGTGTGGAAGTCAGCGCCATGCATCTGAACTCTCAAGTCTGTCTTTCTAACTAATTTCTGGAGATTTATGTCTGCTAGACTTGATTCCAACATATACCTTAATGTCAGTTATTGCGCAGATGCGTGACGAGAGCAACTTCCATTCTCTGATTGATCTTGAGTATAAAGAGCATAAATTGTTGAAAGATGGAAAAGTTATTATATAGGTACGTGCCTGTGTTTTGTCTCGTGTGTTCTTCCATTTATGCTCTGCAGGGAGCTGCATGTTTGAAGGAGTCATGTTGTAGACTTCCTTGACAATGGCAGGGAATCTATTCTAAGTTTGGTATGTCTAATTTCGATGGGTTCCCACTGTAGCTCAGAAAACATTGAAATTTATGTCTGAAATTGGGCAGCAGATATTATAAATTCAGCTTAGATGTGAATATGATATGAATTAATTTATATTTGTTGACCCTTATGTAAATATGTTATGAATTATTATTGTTTGTTTTGAATGTTGTAAATGAAATGAATTATGTTATAAAATAACTTATATTTCTTGACTTATGTGAATATAACTGATTTTTTGTTGACCTTTATGTGAATATGTTATGAATTAACTTAAATTTGTTGACCTTATCTTAAGACATACTTTATTAAAACGTATTGATTTTTTTTTGTTATGTATTGTTATGTTGGGTGGGGAGGGGTTATAAAATATTTTCAGTGGACGATTTTAATATTATATTTCTTATCCACGGGTGGTGGGTGGTATTAGGGTGGGATGCTTATGGGTGGGGGTCGTTTTTGTTTCTTATTTTGTTTTCTCTCTATTCTTGCTTAAATAAAACTATGTATATACTCTAAGTAGATTAGTCATATTATCTCATTACTTTGAGGGAGTGCCCAACTCGTTAAGCCATACTAGTTTTCTAGGGCACTTCCTTTCACAACTTTCTGTTTTTTGTTATATGTACAGTATATCGTTGTCATTATTATTATTGTTATTATTATTATCATTATTTGTATTATTATTATTAGTAGTATTAGTATTAGTATTATTATTATTGTTTGTTTTGAATGTTGTGAAGAAACAAATAAATGAAATGAATTATGTTATAAAATAACTTATATTTCTTGACTTATATGTGAATATGTTATGAATTAATTTATTCTTGTTGTCCTTTATGTGAATATGTTATGAATGAACTTATATTTGTTGACCTTTATGTGAATATGTTATGAATTAACTTATGTTTGTTGACCTTTATGTGAATATGTTATGAATTAACTTATATTGATGATCTTCATGTGAATATGTTATAAATTAACTTATATTCGTTGACTTTTATTTACCTTTATTTTACAGTTTGAAGCCATTAAAAACCTTTTATTTTATAATTACTAACTCTAAAAACCCTTTATTTTCTTAATTAAAGAACCCTTGGAAGGCGTGAACTTGTCTCATTTCAGTCATTTCAAGACAATTGTGATAGGTTTGGTTTGTTGATGTTTAATGGTACTGTGACAGCCAGAGTCAAATGTGCCAAGAGGGTGTTAAAAAATTATGGTGTAAGTGTTAGGATAGTTAGGAGATGGGAGATTGAGTGAGGAGAATGTGATAGAACATCAAACTTAAATATTTAACTAAAGAAATTTGAAGACTGTAAGCAGTTCCTTCAAATGTTCTGTTGGATAATAATTTGAAGTACAATAAAATATTCACACCAGATGAAAGAGAGATCAAAATTGAAGTGTAGATGCAAAACACAAATGAGTGAGTATTTGAATTTACTTTAAAAGATGATTAAAAATATACTTTTTCTACTTCTTCAAATGTGCTTAAAGGTCTAAGGACATGTACAAAAGTTTCTGTTCTACCACTCACCGAAAAGATATAAAATTCTGAGTTTAATAGTCTTTGAATTTTCCAAATAGCATGTGCAGTTTTAAGCTATGGGTATTCAAAGATGCAAATGTTTTGATATATGGAAAAAGTGTTATGTATGAGCAGGAAAACATCGAAAATGCTTGTGTTTTTCTTGTTACTACTTCCTTTAATTTCAGACCTTGAAAATGTTTAAAATGCCTTCTCCAGCTTAAGGTTGGTAAGGGGTATGGTCAAATTCAAATCCCCTTCATTAGAATAATCTTATTATAGCAGAGGTCTAAAACAATTGATTTACAGAAGAATTTAGAGCCATTGTCCTATTCATACATCACAAGAGTAACACAGAAGTTTGCATATTTTCCCATATTTGCACAAGAACCTTGTAAAATGGTCAATTTGTAACTAATTTTGATAAAATCTTTTGCCTTCTTCATGTTGTTTAGTGGATTTTAAAATCAATTTAACTCATGTTGCGTCTACCTGTCCATATACCTTTAATATATTATGAATTGCAAATAAGCAGACAATTTACTCATGTTGCATCTACCTGTCCATATACCTTTAATATATTATGAATTGCAAATAAGCAGACAATTTAACTCATGCTGCGTCTACCTGTCCATATACCTTTAATATATCATGAATTGCAAATTAGCAGACAATTTAACTCATGTTGCGTCTACCTGTCCATATACCTTTATTATATTATGAATTGCAAATATGCAGACAATTTAACTCATGTTGCGTCTACCTGTCCATATACCTTTGATATATTATGAATTGCAAATAAGCGGACAATTTAACTCATGTTGCATCTATCTGTCCATACACTTCTAATATATTATGAATTGCAAATAAGCAGACAATTTAACTCATGTTGCGTCTATCTGTCCATACACCTTTAATATATTATGAATTGCAAATAAGCAGACAATCTAACTCATGTTGCTACCTGTCCATATACCTTTAGTATATTATGAATTGCAAATAAGCAGACAATTTAACTCGTGTTGCGTCTATCTGTCCATACACCTTTAATATATTATGAATTGCAAATAAGCAGACAATCTAACTCATGTTGCGTCTACCTGTCCATATACCTTTAGTATATTATGAATTGCAAATAAGCAGACAATTTAACTCATGTTGCGTCTATCTGTCCATACACCTTTAATATATTATGAATTGCAAATAAGCAGACAATCTAACTCATGTTGCTTCTACCTGTCCATATGCCTTTAATATATTATGAATTGCAAATAAGCAGACAATTTAATCATCTTGCGTCTACCTGTCAATACACCTTTGATATATTATGAATTGCAAATAAGCATATAACAAACAGTTTGTAGCACTGAAGAATCATTTAAATGCAAAAACATTTTAACCGTTTTTGACTTCTTTGGCAACTAGCATATTCTGGCAGTTGATTCAGTAATGAGTGGCTGCATAACTCAAAGAATGTTGTCTCATCAGCATACCTTTTTGTATAAGTGAAGTTGTAACTGGTTGATTTGGAACAAATAAATTAGATATGGATACATGTAGTTATTCCTTCAGTTGGTGCTTTGAAAAAAAAAGCCTCAAAATTCAAAGCAAGAATTATAATTCAACACGGTAAGATTCAGTCAGATCAGGAACAGGATGCTAATGAAGATTATCAAGAGCTGGTGTAATATGGGAATGGTACTTTCAAGTCCTGACTGGTAATGATGAACTGAGGCTACCTGATTGAAAAATGGTACCACAAGAACCATTCTTGTGGTCAATTATTCCTATGCAGATCAGATTTTCTTCTGTCAGTTATTGTTACTAGCTTTTTGTCTCTTTGTTTTTATCAGTCTCACATGGACCCTGTTCTTCCTCTTCACATCTCTCCATATATTTGCCAACTACAAAGCTGTCACATGTGTTGTCATGGAAACATTCAACCAGGCCAGATTTTGTACAGTGGCTCAAGAGTTTCTCAATAGTGATGGTCAGGTGATCTTAATACCACAGGTGGCTAACAGCAAGGAACCTGTATTGTTCGGTAAGTATATCCCTTGTTGCTTACTCTGGATAGAATCCTAAATAAAGATGACTAGCATTAGTGAAGTTTGTATGAAGGAATTATGTGATATCGTGCTGATCTAAAAAGTCTTGTTATTCAAGGCAGGTGTCTGGAATCAGTAAGCATAACAAATAAAACATTGAAAAATTATTGGAAAAGTCACTTTTTAAGACGAATCTTGGGAATGCAAGTACTCTTAAACAGATTAAGATATCAACATGGTTTTTCACCAATTTGTTTCTTTCATTGTCCTCTTTTATATAATTCTACATGAAAGTCATGGGAATATTCCTTTAAGCTATACTGGGCAGTGGACCATTTTCCCCTTCATATAGAAATCTACACCTAGAAATTTTTAATTTATTGGCAATTTAAATTTTGCGGTTGTAATTGTAAAAATGATTGGAGGGAGCAACCTAATCACTTTTCTGAACACCATTACTGTGGTTTTATTTTCATTGATAGTTAACTTTAACTTCTTACAGTAATCTACAAGACCATTACACAGACTGAAGAACATAAGTATTTTCAAAAATGTAACTAAGTGATCTGCATACTTAAGACAGTATAAATAATGCTCCTTTCCCTAACTACACAACATCCCAGAGGAGTAAGGAAAGGTAGAAGGTCATTCAAATACAAAGAAAATAATGATAAAATGGCGATAAAACACAGCTTTGTCTGACCCGTTTTCACAAACAGAACTATCAGTTAGGCTTTTATTAACTTGTATACATGCATAAGGACGTCAATACATAGCATTTATAATGCAAGAAAAGTTTCCAAATGCTCCTAAAGTGGATAATACATACCAAATCCCCATGGTTACAAAAGTTGAAATTAGATGTTTATATTGTAATTAGTGATTCAGAGACATTTTGATTTTAAAAATCATAATCAGTATCCTCAGAATAATCCAGTTATTCAAGCATGCCTATCACTGTAATAAATGTTAGGAGTTCAACTGAGAAAAGTAATTACAAATATCAAATTTAGAACAATTATGCCTATACAATAAGAGGAGCAATTAAGCCTATGAAATGAGCAATTATGCTTGAGTTCCACAGTAAGTGTAATTATGTCTGCTATGGTTTAATTCAACACAAAGGAGCAAGGAAAAGATCAATTAAGCTGCAAGTTCATTTACATTTATGCCAATTTCAGTTGAAATTAAGTTGCGGAAAATGCTGTAAAACTGGAGAGTAAAACAAATTACAATTAATGTACAAATCACGAGTTCAAATCATTTAAGCGGAAGGCTGAATTGAAAATGAAAGGTTTGTCTGCCCAACATTTGCACTCACTTTCTGTATACTTGAAAATAATCTACTCACTTTCATTCATATAAAAAATGAGTTTCAAAGGTGTGTGATGAACGATGATATATACTTTTGTGTATTTTAATTATCTTTTCAGCATTTAGAAAAAGAAGACTTAAATTAGGTGTATCTTTTGAGGATATTTTTAACAGGTAAGCCGACAGGTGCCTAATACAGTCTAGGTCAGGTCTTGATTTAGCCTCAGTAGATTCTTGATTGCTGATTATTATGAAAGATATATTGCAGTTATAATCACCATTGATTTATTATTAGTAGTATTACACAAACTCACTTCTATAAAAACAAGTGCACTCTGCGGTGCTTTACAAACCTAGAAATATAAAATCAATTCAATAAAAGAAATAGGATATGAAAAGCCTGGAGGAGTAAATAGGTCTTGAGTTTTCTTTGAAATAAATTAAAGTTGCCCTTTTATGCCTTAGCGGATTTAACCAAATGTTCTGTCCATATTTTTGGATTAATTGAAATGTGAGAACACATGAAAAACATGGTCTATGATGTACATGTACATGATGGTCTATGATGTACATGTACATGATGGTCTATGATGTACATGTACATGATGATCTATGATGTTCATGTACATGATGATCTATGATGTACATGTACATGATGATCTATGATGTACATGTACATGATGGTCCATGATGTACATGTACATGATGGTCTATGATGTACATGTACATGATGGTCTTTGATGTACATGTATATGATGATCTCTGATGTACATGTACATGATGATCTATGATGTACATGTACTGTATATTATTATAATCTACTTGCTACTCTTTCGCTTTGCTACAGTTATGAGGACCTTCAACAAGCCATAGATTCAAGTGTCAATGAACGATACCTGCTTAAGTATAATCATAAAACAGGTAAGACACTAATACTTGAGACTTGTAAACTCACCTTAAAGGCAAGAAACAACTCTTTTTATTTCTATTGGACCATTGGATTATTGGCTGTTTCAAAGAAAGGATAAAAATGATTCAGAAATGTAAGTGTAAATAGATTATTAAAGCTTATGTAGAGAGAATTTATTTCAAAATTCTGATTTCAAAAAATGTGTGAAGGCATTTTAACCTAGCCATGACAACCTAATTATGACAAATGTATAAGTATCATCTTTAAAGATGACAAACTAATTCCTCTGTAATGTTTTTTGGCTCTCCTACCACAGGTGTTGTTGCTGTAATTTTCCATACTGAGAGCCAAGTACAGGACCATTTAGAGGCTGCCTTTCAAGCTGAAATCATTTTCACTGCTGCAAACCAGTTGCTTGCAGGGACCACAAATAAGAGTAAGTTTACTTCATGTGTACATTTGTGAGACAAAGCAGAGTCTCTTGATTACTCATAATTCAATTAGTTAATGAGTAGTAGAAATTGGTTAAAAGAAAATGTACAGTAATACTTTCATCATTTCAGTAACAAACTGAAATTATTTTCGTAAAAATGGCAAAAGATACTCTTTGGATAATTGACAGAACAACTTTACCATCCCAGCCCTTCTGTCCACCTGGGCCTCTCCACTCATCACAAAACTCAAACCCACCCTATTACCTCTTTATCAATCTCTACAACCAAATCAAAGACCAACTCTCAAATTACACCTCCATCTATACTGATGGCTCCAAGGAAGGCAACAAGACAGCTGCTGCTGCCGTCATCCAAGACATCACCCTCAGTAGCAGACTCATCCATCTTTTCAGCCGAAGCTAAGGCCATTCTCCTTGCCCTCAACTTGATTGAGTACTCTCCGCTTAGCCACTTTGCCATTTTCTCCGACTCAAAGGCTGTTCTTACTTCCTTACTCAATCTTAAATGGGATAACCTCACATGCCACCTCTTTCTCCGGAAACTCCTTTCTCCCACCCTCTGCAGGAAAAGTATTCTTTTCTTCTGGATTCCCAGCCATGTTGGCATCCCAGGTAATGACAGGGCTGATGCAGCAGCTAAGTTTGCCCTCAACCTCCTCCCTGCCCCTTTTCCCAAAACCCTCTCTGACATCAAACTGCTTATCGCTTCCCTTGTTCGTGACCGCTGGCAAACCTCATGGAACTCCCAAATTGATAACAAACTCCTTGTCATCCAGCCCACAATTCCGATCAAATCCACCATCAACAACCTCTTTCGTATCGACAACGTTCGTATTACCCATCTTAGAATTGGCTCCCCCCCAACCCCTCTGCAACAATTGCCATTGCACCCTCACAATCCATTAGTTCTCCTTGTTTGCCCCCTGTACAACCTTCCCAGAGCTTCCCTCGCTACCCACAACTCAATTGCTGAGTTCTTCCAGAAAAATCCTCCGGATAAAATTATCTCCTTCCTTCATCATGCCTCCCTTTACAACCATATTTAATTCTCCTCTTCCACCCCCTCTCTACTTTGTTTCAATCACAGCTTTCTGACCTTTTATTCTTGAATTTCTCTCATTCTCCCCCTGTTTCCTTTCCTTCCTACCTCTAGAATGATCTGACCTCTCAGGCACAATTTGACCTTCGTTGTCGTGGTGCCATTAAGCCCTCATCAAACAAACAAACATAAAATAGTTTCTTATATTTATGCTGAGTCATCTATATTTGTGGAGGAGATCCTGATTGATTCTTGACTTAATTTTAAGAATGAGTTATAACACTCAAAGTAAATATAGGGTATAAACATATGTAACAGAATTCTTGCGTGGTAGAAGAAGTGTTTTCTAACTGCATAATTTCTCCAGTTGTGCATTTTCCTGGTTGGGTACATTGGAAGCCATGAAAATAAAACCAAACACTTTTTGTCTGTTAGGCAGCAACTTCGTGAAAATTCCTTTTCCATCAGATTCAGATGAAAAGACTTTTCAAGAGCATTAATCAAAAAAAGTGTTGTAGAGTGTTTCAAAAGAGTGCATTGAGTAAGAAATCCATTTTGTATGATACTTTATAACATGGTCAAATGTACAAGATATAATGCTTTTTCCTTCCTGTATAACAGAACAAAATATTGTTAATCAGAAATAAAAGTGGAAAGCTAGAATCTTTCAGTTTTAATTTTTATTGTAACCAGTATGCCATTTAAATGAAACAAGAGTTTTGAATACCTTTTTATCTACAGGGATCTCACAGGGATGGTCAATTTCATGAACTTTATGAAGAACTTGTTAATTCTCTATCAGGTGTGTATTAAGATTTATTCAGAGCTCTGTTTGCATGTGTCCTTATTACAAAGAATATTGAATATTAAAACCGTATTCAACGTATTAACTTCCTCTGCTCTAATAAACGCCAATCCAACATAATTTATTTTATTAATTTAAAGACTTTAAGTACTCAAATTTTGTAACATTCTTTGTTTAATTTGCGTCTGATGCTCACAATGTTTTTGTGGTGGTTATTGTGGGGCTAGTATAGAACCAGTTCACATATACGTACAATGCAGTTTGAATAGCACATTGAATGCAACACCTGAGCATGGGTACCTATTAGGAAGAAACTTTGGGCCTAAAATTGGTAAAATTTTATTTTTTTAAATGCCCTGGGAGCTTATTATGTTGAATACAGTATTTCATCACCACAAAGTTGATTGTAATTTTTTTGAGCTATTCTATCTGCATCTTAATTTGGCTTCACATGAGATCAAATCTATACAACCTCCATTATATAAGAAATATAACAATATCTTAATTGAATGGTAAGTATTTGAAATTCTATTTTATTTTTTAAAAGAATTTGATAAATGTGACGCAGAATTAACACTTAAGTGAGATGTTATTTGGACATGGTACCCATCAAGATAGATATTAAAAGAATGAAGGTACTTCTAGTAGTACAAACATTTATTTTTAGACTGAAACATTTATAATCCATACTAATTTTAAACAAGTATCCTTTCTACTGTTATATATTGGCCACACAAGTAATTGAATTCAAGGTCCCACTTGACATTACAAAATTCAGATTTTTAATGAAATTTCTTATGCAAATTTTTTAATTATTTAACCACCCCCCTATTAGGGGCACAAACAGAACAGTAAAGAAACCACTTTCTGTTCAAGATCTATCAAGCTTTAAAGATCTAACAAACAAAAATTGAAATAAATTGTCTGTAAGATATTGATGTCATACATTAATTTTCTTGACAATTTTTTTTAATATTTATTCAAAATTTTTTATATGGTAAATTAATCTTTTTATATTATTTTCAGAAAAATGTTCAAAAACTGTTATCTTTATATGGTAATCTCTGTCGGAAAGTCGTACAGTAACTACATTGGACTGTTTTAGTACTCTGATAATATATTCAGTGGTTGCAAGTCATACATTTTGAAGAAACATTTCAATAAAATATAAAAATACTCCTGTGGATCATAAGTGTATGGTGCCACTCGTAGTTTGATTTCAGCCATTTCTATGCAATCCTAGTAGATCTTGAATACCTCCTTAAGTATGTGCTGAACTGAATTAGATTTATGAATACTTTCTTGACTATTTTTTCCCTTGTATTGTCCTCTGTGATGAACCTGCATGACCTGAATAAACTTCAGCATTTTCTTTTCAATTCGCTTACTTTATTTTTTATATGCACACTCTGGCTTTTTATACTTCAGGGCATTCCCCAACATCTTACAGCCATTCTTGGAATATAGAGAGGATATCTGGAAGAATCTGCCAAAAATTCTTTGCAAACTTTGTTGCAAATGTACAGCAAGCAGGGTGGGTGATTGACAGGACCCTTCTTGGACTGGATGAATGGAGAGCTGAATGGAATCTAAAAGGAATTGAGGAGAAGAAAGCATATTGATGTTGTTGGAGTTTATTGACTGGAAACCATCAAGGCAAAGCTTACAATTTGGAAACATCAGCATTCTTTTCAGTATTAACTTCCAAATATAGTAGTCACTGCTTGACTCACATAACATTTAATATTGTTTGACTGCAATTGTCAAAGGTATAACAGACTTTATTAGGGTGTCACTCTAGTCCTCTGCTGGCCAAGTCCCTGCCCACAGGATATGTCGCCTAGAACAAGCAATTTAAAATCTTCAACTGAGTTCTGATCTATTTTGGCATTTAGTCATGTCCATTTTATGTGAGATCTCCTTGGCGAAAAAAGGAGAAAACAGTATTAAAATTCCCTCATTAAGGACTTTTTTGTGAATGCAAGATTTTTGGCATTATGTACATCTTGGTTACCAAGGTTTAATAAACCTGTAGTGATTTATCATTTTAATTCCACTCCAATCCCAGCAGTGACAAAAACTAGTTACATACCCTACTAGGAAGGTCACAAGATAAGTAATCTTACTGCAGTTGTATTTAGAAGTTTAGTTTCTCCCTTTGTTTTGATAAACTTCACTATATTGTTGTGAAAGCTAAGAGTCTTAAGCTGGAGTCTGGGGAAATTGTTTACCATGTGATGCCTGGAGAATTTGATGTTTTTTTAAGTAAGGAGGGACCAACCTTTTTGTTAAACCAAGGTTTTCACATTATGTGGTTTTGGGAATGTAAGGCTTTTCATTAGATTACTGTGTGTTTATGTGAGTTGAAAATGAAGCAATATTGGTTTTACTTGCTTTGCAACTTGCTCCCAGGAATCTATCATATTCATAAGGTTGATGGAGAAATTGCATTCTTTTTTATGTGGGCCAATTTTTCTGCATAGTAATTGATCTGTTTGTTGACAGTGGTTCAACATAATACAGCATGATTATATAAAATAGTATGCAAAGAAAGAGTTTTTTCAACTTCTAAAATGGTTACGATCACTTTGTTTTTGTAAATTGATCTAAGACAGTAATCTATGGATAGTGGACAGTTGATAATACTCTTTGGTGAGCATGCGAAGTATAATGCGAACCTATGTAATGTCGATTTTGTCAGTCCAGTCATCCACAGTTTTTCCTGAGATTTTCTTAGAAAAGTTAGTTTTTTAGAATTCCTCAGAAAATGTTAAAGTTTCTTTAGAGTTCCTCAAAAAAGTTAAAAGTTTCTTCAGATATCCTTATGGAAGGTTAGAATTTTCTTACAAAATGTTAAAGTTTTTCAGAGACACTTAAGACAAATTGAAGACTTAGTTTCCTTAAAAAGTCAACAAAACATTTGATATTTCCTTAGAAGATAATTGTAAAATGATATAATTTTCCAATAGTCTTCAGGGATCCTTACGCGTCTCTCTTGTAGCACTGAAGATTTAAAATCCTTCAAAGTATTAGGGCACCAATAGTTGTATCAGGCATGATTATTAAACTCCGCCTTTATTATTGTGGTCATTTGCATAAAGTTGCTACAGTATATGAACTCACCAGACTTTTTTATTTAGCATGCTCAGTCAGGGAGTGCGACAGGATGCCATGTGGAACATGGATGGGGGCCATATGATATAATATATACCATGTGGTATACACCAAGGGTTATATCAGGCATAATTATTTTACTCCGCCTTTTTTTCTAATTCAACAAGGAATTTGCATATAAGTTATTATATGAACTAACAATTTTATACATAAAATATGCTCAATCAGGGACTGATAGCTTGGATTATAATTCTAATGGAGCATATGGGATGTCATGTGGAACATGGGGTGGGATGCCATGTGGAACATGGGGTGGGATGCCATGTGGAACATGGGGTGGGATGCCATGTGGAACATGGGGTGGGATGCCATGTGGAACATGGGGTGGGATGCCATGTGGAACATGGAATGGGATGCTATGTGGAACATGGGATGGGATGCCATGTGGAACAGGATGGAATGCCATGCGGGACATAGGGTGGAATGCCATGGGATGGTATGCCATGGGGGACATGGGGTGGGATGCCATGAGTAACAGTGTGACAGGTTGGGATGCCATAGGGTAGGAGGCTATGTGGGACATAGGGTAAGAGGACATGGGATGTGATGCCATGTGGGCCATAAAGTAGGATGTCATTGGGACAAAAACCATGTGGATCATATGGTGGGATCCAATGTGGGACATGAGGTGGGATGCCATGTGGGACATCAGATATGAAGCTTTCATACTAAAGTGGTAGGAATGTGCTGCCCAGAATTTCAAAATTGGACTGCAGTATGAGATAATTTTTTGGTAATGAATGCAGGGAGGGATGCCATGTGGGACACAGGGAGGGATGCCATGTGGGACACAGGGAGGGATGCCATGTGGGACACAGGGAGGGATGCCATGTGGACACAGAGAGGGATGCCATTTGGGACAAGGAGATATGCCATGTGGGGCACAGGGAGATATGCCATGTGGGACTCAGGGAGGGATGCCATGTGGGACATACATGTAGGGAGGGACGCCATGTGGGACATGTAGGGAGGGATGCCATGTGGGACATACATGTAGGGAGGGATGCCATGTGGGACATACATGTAGGGAGGGATGCCATGTGGGACATACATGTAGGGAGGGATGCCATGTGGGACATACATGTAGGGAGGGATGCCATGTGGGACATACATGTAGAGTGGGATCCATGTGGGACAGGATAGAATGCCACGCCATGTGGGACAGGATAGAATGCCACGCCACGTGGGACAAGGGTGGGATGCCACTTGGGACATGGGGTGGGATGGGATCTATGTACGACAGGATGGAATTCCACATGGGACATATGGTGGAATGCCATGTGGGACAAGGGGGGGATGGAATGCCATGTGGGACAAGGGTGGGATGGGATGTCATGGAACATGGGGTGGGATGTCATGTGGAACATGGGATGGGATGTCATGTGGAACATGGGGTGGGATGTCATGTGGAACATGGGGTGGGATGTCATGTGGAACATGGGGTGGGATGTCATGTGGAACATGGGGTGGGATGTCATGTGGAACATGGGGTGGGATGTCATGTGGAACATGGGGTGGGATGTCATGTGGAACATGGGGTGGGATGTCATGTGGAACATGGGGTGGGATGTCATGTGGAACATGGGGTGGGATGTCATGTGGAACATGGGGTGGGATGTCATGGAACATGGGGTGGGATGTCATGTGGAACATGGGGTGGGATGTCATGTGGAACATGGGGTGGGATGTCATGTGGAACATGGGGTGGGATGTCATGTGGAACATGGGGTGGGATGTCATGTGGAACATGGGGTGGGATGTCATGTGGAACATGGGGTGGGATGTCATGTGGAACATGGGGTGGGATGTCATGTGGAACATGGGGTGGGATGTCATGTGGAACATGGGGTGGATGTCATGTGGAACATGGGGTGGGATGTCATGTGGAACATGGGGTGGGATGTCATGTGGAATATGGGGTGGGATGTCATGTGGAACATGGGGTGGATGTCATGTGGAACATGTGGTGGGATGTCATGTGGAACATGGGGTGGGATGTCATGTGGAATATGGGGTGGGATGTCATGTGGAACATAGGGTGAGATGATGTGGGAGATATGGGTCGCGGGATGATGCCACGTGGGCCTCGGGATGATGCCGCGTGGTTTGCGGATGATGCCACGTGGGCCGCGGGATGATGCCATGTGGGTCGCGGGATGATGCCACGTGGGCCGCGGGATGATGCCACGTGAGACTTAGTGTGGGATGCCACGTGAGACTTAGTGTGGGATGCCATTTTTTTATAATTGGCCGGGTCATATAATATGGGTGTCAATTTGCATGGGCAACGAACCATGACGGTATTTATCATTCTAGTTTTGTTGGTTAGAATCTCACTTGTTTTGGGTATGGTGAATCACCTTACCATCAAAAACAAATATATTTGAAATGTTCAAAAAGTGTATCTGGAGACTAAACAGTAAAATATATGAAATTTCATATTAAAAAGCTTTTTAAGCAGTTTATTTTTCATATCTTGAATAAAATACAGAACATATTTAAAGTGGTATAATGAATTATTTTCACAGTATAGCGCTGCCATAACTTATCCCTTCTGTTAGAATACTCCAGCAAGCTTGTACTCCTTATTTGTAGAGTATGTCATTCATGTGGAACATGGGGTGGGATGTCATGTGGAACATGGGGTGGGATGTCATGTGGAACATGGGGTGGGATGTCATGTGGAACATGGGGTGGGATGTCATGTGGAACATGGGGTGGTATGGGGAACATGGGATGTCATGTGGAACATGGGGTGGGATGTCATGTGTAACATGGGGTGGGATGTCATGTGGAACATGGGGTGGGATGTCATGTGGAACATGGGGTGGGATGTCATGTGGAACATGGGGTGGGATGTCATGTGGAACATGGGGTGAGATGTCATGTGGAACATGGGGTGGAATGTCATGTGGAACATGGGGTGGGATGTCATGTGGAACATGGGGTGGGATGTCATGTGGAACATGGGGTGAGATGTCATGTGGAACATGGGGTGAGATGTCATGTGGAACATGGGGTGAGATGATGTGGGAGATATGATGGGATGATGCCATGGGGTGGGATGATGCATGTGGAACATGGGGTGGGATGTCATGGATGATGCGGTGGGATGTCATGTGGATGATGAGATGTCATGTGGGCGGGGATGATGCCATGGGGTGGTCATGTGGAACATGGGGTGGATGATGCCGGGGGCCGATGGGATGATGCCGCGTGGGCCGCGGGATAATGCCACGTGGGCCGCGGGATGATGTCACGTGGCCGCGGGAGCTTGTAACTCCTGGGAGCTTGTAACTCCTCATTTGTAGAGTATGTCATTCATGATCAGTTCATTCTTCCTAATCAAGGTGTTTCTCCTAATAAGCTTGTTTACCTTTATCATGACGAGAGACAGGTTGAGGAAGTCATTGCAAATTTGGTCAAGGGCCATAGCAATACTTGATCAATTGAAGGAAGCAATTCTAACAAGTGAGATACATGTTGAATGTCCATAGAAGCTTTTATATAACTGAATAGCAAGACAAAACCAAGCATAAGTGCAGTCCATCTTTTGTATTTATAACACACAATTGCAAAATGAACAAATTGACTTTAGTGACTACGAAAATACTACACGACGTTATTTTTTCCATTACAAAGTAAAAACTATGTGAACGTGGAATACAAACAAGCTTGAATGGTACTCAGAATCTGTGTGTGTATTTATCCATATGTTGGTTATTATGCCTTGTATGAATATAAACAACCGATAGTTTAACAAAAGACCATTAGGTTTTATTGTGTTGGTTACTGGTACCGGTTGGTGTTATACAATTTGGCCTCAGTCGATCATTACACAAATTCAGAAAACCTTTGTATAACTGTAGTGCCACCACGTCAATTTAAAACTAGCATTTTATGCTTTTACAAGCTCAATATTTAAACCATCGCCAAGCAAACTAAAGAAATATACAATTTATTTACAAGCAACATTTTATGATTTAAGAACATTTTTCTGTCTTCTGTGACATAACTTATGACAATTAACACATATACAAGAACATTTATAATTTACCATTTTTTTGGCTTAAATGACATTAACTGCAGCCTTGTATGAATATAAACAACCGATAGTTTAACAAAAGACCATTAGGTTTTATTGTGTTGGTTACTGGTACCGGTTGGTGTTATACAATTTGGCCTCAGTCGATCATTACACAAATTCAGAAAACCTTTGTATAACTGTAGTGCCACCACGTCAATTTAAAACTAGCATTTTATGCTTTTACAAGCTCAATATTTAAACCATCGCCAAGCAAACTAAAGAAATATACAATTTATTTACAAGCAACATTTTATGATTTAAGAACATTTTTCTGTCTTCTGTGACATAACTTATGACAATTAACACATATACAAGAACATTTATAATTTACCAGGCTTAAATGACATTAACTGCAGCCTTGTATGAATATAAACAACCGATAGTTTAACAAAAGACCATTAGGTTTTATTGTGTTGGTTACTGGTACCGGTTGGTGTTATACAATTTGGCCTCAGTCGATCATTACACAAATTCAGAAAACCTTTGTATAACTGTAGTGCCACCACGTCAATTTAAAACTAGCATTTTATGCTTTTACAAGCTCAATATTTAAACCATCGCCAAGCAAACTAAAGAAATATACAATTTATTTACAAGCAACATTTTATGATTTAAGAACATTTTTCTGTCTTCTGTGACATAACTTATGACAATTAACACATATACAAGAACATTTATAATTTACCATTTTTTTGGCTTAAATGACATTAACTGCAAGTAATACAATTTCTGTATCATCATGACTTAAGAATTTTCAAACCACAAGTGCAATGAAGTAAATTTCCCACTCTAAAATCCAGATCTGGTTTACAGTTTTGTACAGTATATCAATTTCATACCTGGGTTTTATCTGGGTTATAAAAAGTATGGCTAGATCAAGCCAGATATAAACTTAATGACATACATACCCATTTGATTTACAAATAAGGCATTGCAAAATAATACAAAACCACTGATAATATGCCTTGCACACATGTTACTAACAACCATTACCACTCCACCCCACAATCAATGTTGTAATTTCTTATACTGTTATTTTATGTCCATACCAAACAGAGTGCTATAAAATGCAAATATCAAGAAATACACTGCAGAAAGTATATTTTTTCAGTCAACCTCCTGAAAAAGAAAACATTAGGAAGGATGCTTAAAATCTCACACAAGATGTGAAAAAAGTATTGATTGTTTTAGCATTTTTTTTTTGGAAGTTATAAACTAATACTGAGACATGTGTTTTGGTGACATTCATTCTTTGTCACTGGTGTCAATTGGAAAACTTCTTTCAACAGAATGGAAATCTAAAATAATTGAGATAGAGCATCAAAATAATTTTCATTTCAGATTGCTATATATTATCTGTGTATTTCTAATAGCTTGAAATAAAACAATATTTTTTACTTGGATTTTTTTTTTTTGCAGAACTTGATTTCACTGCATCTTGTGACAATTTCTGTCCTGCTTCAAGTGAAACATTTTCCCTTGTTGATTGCAGATATACAGAGGAAGACACAAGACTTCAAAGCATTTGACTTCCCATCTCATCTCACCAATAATGCTTTTAATCAATTTATTTGAGTCAAGGAAGGCTAGCTCTTGAAAACACATCATGCAGTACTGTATCCTCTAAGGCAATGACAAAGCTTTCATTGTGGACAGAGTGATAGGCTTTTGGCCAACTTTGTGTCCTTCTGCCAAAGATTATATCAAAGTTTTTGATAGATAGATTTCTGAATAATAGACTAAGTCCTTGAATATATCTTTCTGATCAACTTCTGAAATGATTGTGGGTGTTAATCCCAATCATTGGAAAAAGAATAAGACCCGCATAATTTCCCTTGCCACCAAACATGATCCATTTAAATAAGCAAAATATTAAATATTTTTAAATGATTCAGTTGAGTTACATTTGTTTCCATATGATCAGTCAAAGTTTGAAATCAGCTTTTATTACCTTTTCTTGATTTAGATTGACTAGGATACAATTTTCCAACAAATGTGATTTACTTTCCGAGTATCTAGATCAACTTTTATAATGGGGATGTGATTTACTATCTTAACAAAAAGCTTAAGCAACATATAACTCTTGCCACCAACTGTGATCCATTTAAAGCAGCCTAAAAAAATATTTTTAAGTGGATCAAGTGACTTCTACTTGTTTCTGTGTGATCAGTAAAAGCCAGAAAACAAAGCTTTAATTTTTTTGTTTTCCTTGAGATAGATTCCCCAATATCCATCATCATAGCACCTTGCATGTCCCTCTGATAAATCAATAGTGAGCCTGGTATCACCAGAACTATTACGGACATCCTCTAATTCCTTTTTAATGATTTTATCCAGGTCAATACCAGTCTGAACTGGTTCTATACCCGGGCCACACCCAATGCTCATATGAGCTTGGCTACCATTGCCTGCAGTTGGGTTATATTGACTCGGCCTCCATTTTGGATCAATTTCCGTATCAGTCGCATCCCAGAGAAGAAGGTCTTCTTTGTTAAGCTGCAATCTAAATCCAAAGGTCTTTGGCGTGATGATGAATCCAATAAGATTTAGCGAGTACACCTTGCCGAGACCATTTTTAACAGCTTTACGAGTGGCATACTCCTTAGATCCATTCACTTCTCCAAAATTACTGTAGAATGCGGTGCAGTGCAGCATGAGGGGCCCAACATCAAATTCTTCAGTGGTGAAGTATTTTGTGAGATCTATTTGACAAGATACAAAGAGAATGAAGTATGAATACCACATGAATCCACCAATAACCAGAAATCAAACGTTTCTCTTTCAAGACTTAGTAGTCACCATTAATTATTAGGTTAATCTCAAAATAACAAAAACAATATTCCTTTTCAGCTACAGTTCACCTGGTCAACTTAATTCAGGCTGAATGTTTAAGATAGTATGCAAATCTGTAACATCATCATTTTATCAGCTATTTATTTTCTCACATGCATGTGATGTTTTCACAATAATTTGAAGAAAAGCAAATGCAGGCGATGATTTCAATTTGACCTTACAACACAATTAAAAATGTTACCAGAAAACTAAATTTGAAGAGTCAGCAAAAATGCATTTCAAGAACAAAATCTATGATATTATGGACAAATTGAAGGAATGTCTTCATCTTTACTTCATAACAAATTTTGCAGTCATGAAGTCATGAACAGAACTTTTAAATGGTAGACCAAGTGTTTTGATATAATAATTGTGTCAATAATCCCAACTGGAACATAACACATTACATGATTTTAGCATAGAGAACAGGCAAGTTTGATGTTACATTGTTTTATGCCACATGATTTAAGCGAGAGGATTATTTCTACAAGTGCATTGAGCTTTAAGAATGGTAAGTGGGTTTAAATGGAAGGGCTTTCTGTCGTTCTGTACATATGACCATTTAAATACTTGTAGTACAAGAACACAAACTGTTAACTTTTTATCTTACAGCTTTTCTAAATAATCATTTTTGACAAAACAGAATTCTACAATCAAGAGAATGCACAGAAGAGGGGTATAATGTACAAAATTCTTTTGGCTGTTTTGCAAAACCGAACAAGGTGAAATACAGAGAAAATGAATGAAAATCTTACCTTCCTCAGGCTTTGCTCCTGGAAGCAAATATTTACGAAATTCCTCCACAAACTGAACATTGTTTAGCATTTCACTGTAAATGTCAGTTGCAAACTTTCTCAGGAACTTGAATAATCTTGTTTCTGATACCAGCCATAAAAGATTGGATACACTATCTCATACTGTTCATCTCCACCTGTCAAAACTTCGATATAATTATACTTCTTCACAATTTCAGTATAATTTTCGAGTTCAGACTTTTCAGCTCCTGAATTGTCAACTATCACGACCCGTTTTTGCCCTTTGCATGCTTCTTCAATGCAATTATCATGCTTCTGCCGTTCCACCTCTTGTTCTGGCTTATCCGCTGTTTCCTTAATTTCTGGTGGATACTTCGCTGCTGGACAGGTTGCTGTGTCATTTTTGTATAATTTCTCAATTTCTTTGGCCAGGGTAGATGTTTCATTCCCAGGTTGCCCTCTTATGATGAACAAGGTTTGTGACGTTTTAATGAAGTCAATTGTTGGTTGATCGAACAAGAACGGATAGTTCTCCTTGTTAAACGATGTAGTGCCACCAGACATTCTTGAAAAATCTGGGGAAGAGGATAGGAATGATAATCTACCTTCTAGTAGTGAATGATATTTCAGCGAAGAGGGGGAGGGGGGCAGGGGAGAGGTTGCCTCAGGCTCAGGTAGACTCCAAATGTACCAGAGTATATTTTGCAAGGACCAAAAAAATAAAATGACCATAAAAAATGCCACGGAGAAAAAATCAGCAAAATTGAATGCTTGCCAATGTCAAAAACGGCATAAAGTGGACTAAAAATAGCTGAAGACTTGTTTGTTTGTTTTGCTCTTCATAATATTTTGAGATGAGACCAGGGGCCCGGCGATTATCTCTCGGCACCTCTGGTGAATGATAATCTACTTTCTATTTAGCTACATACGCACAGTACGTTTGAAAATCAACAAGTAATAAAAAAAAATGTATAGATGTGATTTACAAAACCAGAAATTAATTTGCACTTGAAATCTTCATAAAACAATACATTTTGACGACAAAAAAATAGGCAAGCAGAGATCTTTTCAATTTGAATGGGAAAGGAAAAGGAGGGGGGGAGGGGGGGGGCTCACAAAAAATAAAATTGTTAATGACCAAAAATTTTTTTAAAAATTAAGTCAAAATAATCATCTGTTAAATTGTTCTGAGGCTAGATTTAAGTGAAGAGCAAAGGAAAAGGTGAATCTTGATTAATTTAGCATATTACCTTTCCCTTTTTTTGAGGGGGGGGGGTCATAATACAATTCTTTTAACCCCATGCTTACACCCATACAGACAAGAAAATCAAATACTGAGATACGTAAAGCATTATTTTGAGATTAAAGCAGCTAAACATATCTGCATAAAAAGCTAATTGAATACTTTGTACAAGGCACGATTGTGCAGTACATGCATCATCTCATTACTTCATCTCAATTTTTGCACAAAGAACATAAGTACAATAATGACCAACTAAGACTTTTTTTTTTTTTCATTAGTAAATTCACTCAAAATTGTAAGCTCTTTTTGGTTCCAATGTGATATGTATGTATGGGTGTGTATATGTGTGTCTTGTCTGTGACAAGCTTGTAAACACGATATCTCAAGAACCGTGTAGTGGAATTATTTCATATTTGGCATATGGATGGATGTGCTATGGTCTATAACTGATGCCTATTGTTTTTGGTGCTGTCGTGAATATTAATTAGTAGGCGGGGCTGAATGTTAAATTCTGTTAACAAGCTTGTAAATGTGAAATTTCAAGATCATTAAGGTGGATTTATGCCATACTTGGTATATGGGTGTGTTGTGGTCTGCAGATGATCCCTA